>CM024757.1:48371863-48457347 GCA_014218235.1 Colocasia esculenta
TATAGTATCACTTTATATTTCTTAGTTAAATTTCATTTCATTAGTTCAAAAACCAAATAAACATAAAAAAATCTAAAATCTAAAAAAATCTTCCAAATCGATCTTTCATGATAGCCGTTTGTTTTGCAATTAAAAATTTCATCTCTTAAGATTAGAATCACTTGTTTTAGGACATTCATCATTTTAATTGTCATTTGAATTCCATTTCTTTTTCTGCATTGAAGAGTGCGGGGGAAAGGTAAGGTTTCTAACTCTTGTTTCATGCATTAGACTTAGCATTAGAAAATCCTTGTTTGGACTTGATTGTTGCATTTCATTTGTAAAAGGGATGCTTAAGGGCATCACCCTTTAGAAAAAATAAAAAGAAGGTGAGGGATTTCATCACCCTTTCCTTTGCCCAAAAATCACAAAAAATTTCACATTCTTGCATTGTCTAAACTTTCAATAAAAACCAATAGACGTGGCCCTAGGGTTCATAATTAGATTTATCTTTCTAACTTCAAAACTTCTCTTTAAGTCTGGTGTCTAGGATTAGAGGTTAAAAAGCTTATGCTTAAGTGAGCTAGAGGTTATTAATTGGGTCCTTGTGAAAGCAAGGGGGGCCTCCCTCTACTCCACCTCTTACCTGGCCAGTACAAGAAGAGTTAGGATTGGATTTAAGCAAGCATAAATCTGATTTGAGAAAAATAACATAGGTCCAAGGAACACTTAGTGTTTAGGTTAATTGTTTTTTAAAGTGTTTGTGTTGTGTTTGGTCATAAAAATTAAAAAATCAATAAAAATTTAAAAATTCAAAAATCATAATAGAGGTCTTTTCAATGTGCATGCTTGGTAGACGTTCCCTGAACTTAGATTTGGCTCAACCTATAGACGAGATTGAAGATTCTTTCATAGGATGGCCAACCAAGACCAGAACCAAGTTGCTAGGAATGTAGAGGAGGTCGCACCCAGACAGATGATGAATATTCCTTCTGATTATCAACCTGCTACTTGCATCAGGCCAGAAATTCCTGCAAATCACTTTGAAATCAACCAGGAACCATCAAATGTTGCCATTTTCTATGGCAATCCCAATGAAGACCCTACATGCATATAGATGAGTTTCTAGAGATTTGTTCCACTGTCAGGATCCAAAATTTCACTGAAAATGCCTTAAGATGACCCTATTTCCATTCTCTTTAAACGATAAGGCCAAACATTGGTTAGGAACCATAAGGAGAACCATCAGAACATGGCCAGAAATGTAGCAGGAGTTTTGAAAAAGTTTTACCCCATTGGCCGCACCAACACCATGAGAAGAGCAATAATGGATTCTCCCAACACTCGGGAGAGTTAATGCATGAATCATGGGAGAGATTAAAAGAGTTGCTTAGAAAATGCCCCCATCATGGTCTGTCGAGGTGGCAAATTGTCCAAGCTTTTTATGAAGGTCTGACAGAATCAAATAGGCAGATGGTTGATGCCTCGTGTGGAGGAGCATTCATGACTAAGAGCGAGGATGAGGCATATAATCTTTTAAAACATTGAGTGAGAATTCTATCAATCATGCCTCACTCCACTCTTACGGAGAGCACTAGGACCTGTAAAGAAGGCAGGGTTGTATGAATTAAGAGGGAGAGGAGAATCAGATTCTAGGGTAGAAGATCTGTTAGATAGACTTGATCAAGATTGGAGCAGAAGTTGGAACAAAAATTCGATCAATTACTGTCTTTAACTGGGCAAGCCACACCCAATTTTCTCAACACCCTGAAACTTGTTCTATGTGTGCTAGCTCAGCTCACCTACCAGTGCTTGTCCCACTACTGCCCAATTGCCCCTTTTATTCAAGAACAAGTCCAAGCTGCCCAAGGTTTCTACAAACCCTCCTATGATCCATATTCTAACACATACAACCCTGGTTGGAGAAATCACCAGAATTTTTGGAAAAATCAATCTGAACAAGTGTCTCAACCTCTTTAAGCAATCCATGTACGGTCAATCCTATCCCAATCAGAATCTAGGATTTGGCCAATCTTCTTATTCCAAACCTCCACAAGTCCAAGGAAATCAAAATACAAATCAATTGCTCATACCAATTTCCAGCAACCTTCATATAATCCCACCACCTCCTCAGCCAATTGGGAAGATAAAATGAATCAACTCCAAAACATGATGGCGACTCTATGCCAAACTGTGCAAGAACAACAAAATCAATATCAAACTCAAAACCAAAATTTTCAACAAAATTTGGCAAGGATAGAGTCCCAGATTGTTGATGTATGTCAAGGAGGGAATCAGGTTAGTGCCAAGTCAAGCTATAGCAAAACCAAGGAACAACCTCCCGGATTTTATCAGAACCAGCAAAACATCAAGTCCAGGGGTACAAACCATGCTCGACAAAATGCCCCTCCACCACAAAACCCACAAAGCTTTTGTCCAGAACATTCCAGCACCACAAATTCAGAATCAACCTATACAACAGGACCATCCTCCTACCCAAGCTAGGGGCCCCAAGTAGAAATGTTAAAACTGTGTCACCTTAAGAAGTGGAAAAATCAGAATAAATCCTCACCCACACATGTCAACATTGCATGAGGATAAGGAAAATGAATTGAAACTGAAATTGAAGAAGAGATTGAAGAAAATGTTGAAAAATCCAAGGGAAAGAGAAATGACTGAAGAACCTCTAGACAAAATCAAAATGAATGAAGACCCAAGTTGTTACATTCCAAGAGTCCCTTTCCTGAAGCTTTAAAGCCAAAATCCAAAAACAAACCAACTGGTAATGAAGAACTCTTGGAACTCTTTAAGCTAGTTCACATCAACATTCCTCTCCTTGATGCCATTAAGCATGTGCTGCTTATGCCAATTTCTAAAGAAATGTGCACTCCAAAATGTGAAATGAGAAAGAAAACTGAAACAATCACTCTTCCAGAAACTGTGAGTGCCATTATCTTGAACCAACTCCCTAAAAAACTAAAAGATCCAGGCACTCCACTAATTCCTTGCACCATCGGTGGAGTCACTTTTGAAAGCAACCTTTTAGATTTGGGAGCCAGTGTCAATCTCCTACCTTATGCTATTTTTGAAAATTCAAGTTAGGAGAATTGAAACCCACTTTTGTTGTCCTTCAACTAGCCGATCGTTCTGTCACCACTCCTAAGGCTTAGTTGAGGATGTTATTGTGAAAATCAATGATTGTTACTTCCCTGCCGATTTCATCATTCTGGACATGAACACTCCTCAAGATTTAACTCAGTCCACCATCATCCATGGTAGACCTTTTTGGCCACAACTAAAGCTAACATTGATTGTGCTACCGGATGATGGATATATCATTTGGGGATAGGCGGGTTAGTATCAATATTTTTAAGGGCATCTGGGCATCATGATCAAGGAGAGAGTTGTCTAGTGGTAGACTCCTTGGAAGAATCTTGTGAGGAAGAATCAATAGACCAACCCTGTGCTCTAGGGTTTGAGGGAGAGGAAGGACAATTTAGTTCCCTGTTTAGGATAATGATCCATCATTCCATTAGAGTGTCCTCCTAAGGTGAGCTAAAACCACTCCCTGCTAGCTCAAAGAACATCTTTTTAGGAGAAATGAGACTTGGCCCATCATAATTGCTAGAAATCTTGTAAAGCCAAAGCCAAAGTCAAAAATCTATAAAGCCAAAGCCAAAAACATTCCATGATATTTGTAGAAATTTTTTCAAGTGCATGATAAGGTCTGGCTATTTAATTCTAGGCTTCGTCTGCTTCGGGAAAATTGAAGTCCGATGGGATGGTCCTACACTGTTGTCAAAGCTACGACAATGGTTGGTGTCATCATTCTTGACCCTAAAATTGGACAATCATTCATTGCTAATGGGCAGAGGTTAAAGCATTTCTTTGAAAGCCCACTTCCTTAAAAATTGAGTCTACCAAGTAGCTGAGCTAAACGGAGCCTAATTGCATCCGGCTGAAGACGATAAACTTAGCGCTCTTGGGAGGCAATCAACTGTACATATTTCCTTTATCAGGTAATTCTCTATCTTACTTTCTTTTCTTCAAAATAAGTAGGGGGGAGAGGTAGAATAAACATGCATTCATAGTCCCCATCCTACCATGCTTCATTTTCTTTCTTATATTGAGCATGTACAAATAAAAAGAAAATTTTACAATGTTTCATCTTTGAATAAAAATGTGTGGCATGTGCAACCCGACTATGTGCCTGATCTTTAACCATTAAAATTTTGTAGTTGTCACAATCTTTTGCAAACATCCATGTTAGGTAGCCTCTCGTAAAGGATTATATGTACTTCTTATCTACCTATGTAAGGATTTATGGCAAGAGGTTTTTATACACACACTACACAGCCACTTAGACTAGCTGAACCCAAATGTAGCAAATTTGTTAAGCCTAGTAGGAGAGAGGTGATTAGTTTTCTCCCTTCCCCTTAAGTGAATTGCGAAGAAAGTGAAGGCATGGATCAAGGAACTTGACTGTCCATCCTTCCTTTAAGAGGAAAAGAAAAGAAAAGAAAAAGCAAAAGAAAAAAGAAAAAATATATCCATGAAAAATGCCCCGGATCTGAGTAAAGTTGGACTAGCTACTCTTGAAAAGTGATGGGTTGTGTAGTATTATGGATGAAAAGAAAGAAAAATTCTGAGTGCACAAGTGCAAATAAAGGGGCAAAGTCCTAGCTCAGAAAAATAATCTCAAGGAAGTTGGGCAGAATGGAACTGAGAAAAACAACCCAATCTGACTGAGCAAGGATCTTATTCCACAATTTTTTCTTTCCCTCAATTTAATCTAATCTCAAATACTAGCTGAGGCAGAGAAGCTCCAGAAAGGCTGATGCGAACTCTCAAGTAAGCTATCATTTGTGCACTAAATTCTTGCATAAGTCTTACAATTAGGATAGACATATCTCTACATAATCATTTACATGATGGTGTTAGCATTACATTCTAGTCTTACATTTGGAGTAGTTTTATTGCTAAGGGACTAGCAATGTTCAAGTAGGGGGGAGTGATAATTGTAAAATTTTTCGTGTTAAATTTCGTACATTTAGTTAACTTTAGATCAGTTATCCATAAATAATGTGCAGTTTGACTTTAATTTTCATTCTATTCATGTTAGGTTTTTGAACATATTAGTTGATAATGGGTTAGACTACACATGTTAGATTTTCATTTAATAACTCATTCTTTCATATTGACTAATTAGGTTTACTTTGAAAAATAAAAGATATTGTAAATAAATATTGTATATAAATAAATTTTGTTTAAATACTTTGTAAATATTCTTTTAGTAATAGATAGACTTTAATTTGTTAATAAATAAATTTTTATACAACCCACCCATCCCATTAAAAAAATAATAGTATTTTAATACCCACCCCAATCATATCATGCCACACACCCTTTCTCTTATCTCACCAGATCTAGCCACATACCCCACTAAACCCTTTTTATCTTTCTTCCTAACAGGTCATCTGGGGGGCGGTGTGGAAGCTGCTGGAAGTAGCCGGATGGTGGAGCTCTGGTGCGAACAGGACTAGCAGCTGGAACCAGGGCGGCTGGGGTGCTGCTGGAACCAGGGCGGCTGGTGATGCAGCGCAGGAGCTGGAGGCGTATGGGCTGTGGGCGGCTGCAGCGGGCATGCAGGGCCCGTGCGCGGAAGATGGGGCGGCAGTGGCGGACCTGAAGCTGAAGGCGGTGGCGATGGGCGTGTGCTGCAGAGGTTGTGCGAAGCAGCCGGTACGATGCAGGGATCTGGCAGGTCTGGTGGAGGCGGTGTGCGGCGCTGCAGAGCCCATGTGAAGCAGTGTACGATGGAGGCGTGAGAGATCCGGAGTGCGCAGCCGTGGGTGGATGAGGCAGGTGCGTACGGCTGGAGGCGATCCCGTGTGCAGCTGGATCCGGTGCGGTGCATGCGACTGGTGAGCATGAAGGGGCTGGCAGAGCAGCTGGGCGCGACGGTCCTGCGTGGCGGATGGTGCTTGGAGGCTGGGGCATTAGAGCTCGTGCGTACGACGACCAGGCATGCGGAGCGGCTGAAGGCGTGTGAGGCAAGCGTGGGAGGCGGATCCACAGCTGAGGTGGCGCGTAAGGCTGGCGGATCTGAGCTCGTGCGATGGCGAAGCTGGCTGTGCGGTGCACAGTAGAGGCATACAGAGCTGGCGATCCAGGAGGCAGGAAGCAGAGGCGCCTGGAAGAATCCTAACACATAAAAGGACCCCAAGGTCCTCATGGTCGAAGGGTTCGATTTGGAGATTTCTAGCTTTATTTCTTTTGTCTTCCGGGTTCAGAGGTGAGAGCTGGAGAGAGTTGTTCTTGCTGTTGCGATTTTTGGGTTTTTCTTCCTTCTCTGGTTCGGCTGCAGCTGTGAGGGTTTGGAGGGTTGTGCTTCTGCAATTTTTGGGGTGCTTGAGGTCAAAATTTTTGGGGTTTCTTCAGGTCTGTAAGGTTCGGGGTTCAGATCTTAGGGTGTTCTTTCATCTATGTTCTGTAAGAAAGTCTTTAGGATTTTTCTGTTGCTTCTCTTAGTTCGGCTGTTGAGCATGGAGAATTAGATTAGTTATTCTTTTACTCTTTTCTCTGTTCAGCATTGTGATAGCCAGATTAGGGGAGTTCAACAAATCTTGTGGTTTTCTTCTTGCTGTGACTTATGTGAATGGTTTCGATGCCGTGAGGAGGATCCAGTGGCAGTTTTATCATTTCTTCTATGTCCTAGTTCGATCCCAGTGTTTTCCTTTCTTCTTGCTCTGTGAGGGAATCTTTCTTCTTCGGTGGTTTTTTTTTTCTCCTATCCCGTAAGCATTTGTTGAGAGGTAGATGCATTAATTTTCCATTTCTTCTGCTAGTTCCATTTTTCTATGTTGAAGAGTCCAATCTAGGGCAATTATCTCAGTCATCAGAGTTTTCTTTCTTCATTTGGTTCTGTCAAAACTTCTGAGATCATCTGTTTTCTTTTCGTTTGGCTGCTGTGCTGATGACATTCTTTCTTTTACTCGGTGAAATTGTTGAGAGATTGAAGACTGCTGTGAGGAATTTGACGGCTTCTTTTCTTCAGGGGGTTTTGTGCTTTCATTTGTCAGCATCTTGTGATGGTTGACTCCAGAAGATGGCGAGGGGTTGCTGGACGGGATTCAGCATCTAGTTCGATGCTGTGTGAGAGATCCAGGGGTTAGGTTTTTGAGTTTTGTAGCATCTCTTCTGTTTCAGTATTTTTAGTGGGTTGGGGAGTTCTGATTTTGGATCGTTGGGCTACTGGGAGTTGTGTGGAGAGAGTGAGATCGATCCAGCGTGTTGCAAGGTATAGTGATACGAAATTTTAGTTCAGTTATTCCCTTGCAAATCTTTGATTGAGTTCTTAATTTCTTCCCTTTCTCATTTTGATCCATGTTCTTCAATATAGTAGTAGAAATCTGATTTAGCAACTATAAATTCTGTTTCTTATTTTCTGTTCGATCCTTGAGTGTGAGGATACGGTCCAGTATTTCTAGAGAATACAATTGTGATTGTTCATCCCCTGTGCTCTAGAGGTACATTGATTTGAAAGTTTTCTTTTAAGATTTTTGTCTACCAGTTCGATCCTCAACTGTGAGGGTACATTGATATCAATTCTCTTTTCATTTCGATTATTCTGCTTGTTATTTTATTAAGATTGATTGTCAAGTGTGGGGATTTGATTGGTGTTGTTACACATTGAATTTATGCAATATTTATTTAGTGAAAATGTGTCGTTAGAATGATTTCAAGTCAAGTAGTTTATTCAAGCTTTATTCAGCTCTCTGTGGATATGACCTGCTCACCACGTGTATTAGTTCATCTTTGTGATTTAAAATTGGAGGAGTTTAGAGAAGGTGAGTATGTTGATTTGTGCATGGAACTCTCGACACGGAAGTGTACAATCAATAATGCCGTGTTCAGCCACCAGTGACAAGAGGGGCTGGATGTTCCGGAGAGGACGGTCGTGGAGGGTTAGGCCACCCTCCAGAAACCCATAGGCAAGGTATCGTCGGCAAGGACCGAAATTGGTCCATATGAACAAGGGGTTATGGTATAATACAACAAATGGAGGGGACTAACTCGATCGACCTAAATAATGACGCATGCACCACCCCTAAGCAATTAGGGGAGATGACACTAGCACCAAACATATCCTAGACTCTATCAGAACAAGAAGGACGGTGGGATGAGAAGGGGTGCACCAAACAAGCACTCAAGTTATCATGATTACCGTCCAAATTTAGGGTTTCACTTGACCTTTATGAATTGATTTTGTGATTGTTCTCGATCAATAGGTACCCTAAATAGGTATGAACTCAGTACTCGGTGGTAGCTAGGGGTGACACAACTCAGCAGAAAAAATGGCTCGAATCTAGGGTTGCAACAGGGTAAAAACAGCCCAGCGAACCGCAACGTGCGTACGGTCACAGGGACTTATGGAGGCTCGGCAGGCGGCCCTGGTCAGCCCACGAGTGCTCGCAGGTGAGAGGACCCACTCAACCAAGGAGGAAAATCTAACCAGTACGGATCAGAAGTGTATGCACGGGGGAAGTGCCCCAAAGTGTATGCAATATCTAACTAATGCCAAAACAGAGTGGCTAACAGGCTGGGTAAAGTCGCGGCGGCCAGATATACCGCGACCCTATCGCGACCGGAAGTCCAGTTGTGATATCAGCAAAATGTGAGGGCTGTAGTCACATGCAAACAAAGGGCACACGACTAACTAAGGCGCAGTACAAGCATGGAATAGTCCAAATAACACAGAAGGATTCATGGATCACACAGAAGTCGACACATGTATCATAGTAATAACAAAGCAATGTGTACTTGAGGATGCGACTTCCAAGCACGGTGCGACCTAATCGCGACCCCACGTCCCGCCGCAACAGGACCCGAAAACGAATAGTAAAAAGAAAAGGAAAATCTGAACCCTAGAATGACTCTAACAAACAGAAACGTGAAAGTACATGGCAGAATGGCATGGAGAAGACACAGATGACTCCTCAGAACAGAAATAGGGTGAACAGAAGGGGAGAAGCGTGTACCTCATGTTGCATCCCCTATTCGAACCGCGACATAGTCGCGGGGACACGATACGTCACATCCTGACAGAGAACAGAAACGCCAAAACAACACAAAATACACCTAACAGGGTACTAGGAAAGCATTAAAAACACACAACCTGGCAGGCAAATAGGCAAAACTCACGAGGCTAGCACTGAAGTCCCACCGTGATCGCCAAAAGGTGTAATCACGGGGAATGTGCACCCCAAAACACACAACAAGATATTAAGTGGCCAATGAAAATCGACAGTTTGCCACTTCCAGCTATGATATAGCTACGTTAATGGGCATGCACTGCCCCAACTATAAAAAGCCCACTAGGTCCCCCCTTCGGAAACTTGTCCCACCGTGATCACCAAAAGGTGTAATCATGGGGAATGCGCACCCCCAAAACACGCAACAAGATATTAAATCTAATAGTATGGAAATGAGGAATGTGATCGCCACCTAGGTAGTTTCCTAATGAGAATGAAAAGGGGAAACTACTCTAGGAAAAGGAGGTGAGAACGTTGGACTTACTGAGATCGCGACGGGTTTCCCCATCGTGATGGGCTGATGTCGCGACACCCGTGTAGGGCGCATCTCTTTTGTCGACGTACCATCCTCTTCCGCATTCTTTATAGTGCGGTGAGAGAAATGTGAGCGGACCTTTCTGTCCTCCAGCCGGCCAGTGGAAAGAGCTGCTCGTGGATCTTCGCTTGGGTGCCTGCCAAAACAACGAAAAAACAGAAAGGAAACCCTGTTAAAACAAGTTAAGTGTAGTAGCTATTCGTAAATGAAAGGAAAGATGAGAGTATGGGGGGAACAGACCTGGGGGTGTTTTTAAAACCCTTAGGTGTATGGAAAACAGGGAAGTGAATAGAATGTGTCCTATCTAAAAGAAATAGAAAAATGCATGGAAGAGAAAAGAAGGAGGGTGAAGAAAGAGCCCCAAAGGGGCGACTCCCTGGTGTTCAGATGTTGCCTTCGGTGCGTAGACGCCGTGGAAGAAGGAAGGAGTCGCCCTTCCAACGCCAAGCTCCTAGATGAAGAGATTCGCAGGCTTGTATGGAGAATGAAGAATGAGAGGAAAAGGGAGGGTGCAGGCTAAGTCCAAATCACAAAAAATTTCGGTAGCCCTTCGGGGTGGAAATTGGGGCTCTCTCCTCACTGAAGGGAAGGGCCTTGCTTATATAGACAATGAGAGAGAATATCCCATTTTAGGTGATAATGACCCAAATGAGAGATAAATCCAAGTGGAATTCGGAGTGGGAGAGTCCCAAGGAGTCCAAAGTCTCACACAACCAAAACCACGGATAGGAGGGTGGGGAGTTGCATGGGATGAGGATAAGGCCATTGGAGGATAAAGTGGAGGTGGTTGCGGAGGTCAACACACGCGGCTATGTCGTGACGGATCGTAGGCGCGACAGAGATGAACGCGACGGCCAGGAGGGGAGTGACAGTGAAGCTGTAAGGCCCTCGAATTTCCGTCGCATTATTGTATTTGTGTGTGTTTATGGTGTGTATGTATTATATACATATTACTTACGTATTAATTAGTACAATTACGTGTGCATGTGTTTATACAGATGTAAATATGCATGTAGTGAATGGTGATAGTATGGATACACTACATAGACATATTGCATGTATATATGCATGTCATGCTAGTTTTCTGCATGTTTTAAAATTCTGGCCGAAGGCCTATTGGCGTCAACCGTAGCCGCCGATGAGGTGTCAGCGTCCACCATGGACGCCAACAATAATCCTGGCGTCTAACGATGTGGACGCCGATTCCTTGACTGCATGCGTTGCAGAGCCAGAAATTCGGAAAAAAGGACGCTCACCCATTGGGGAGCTGTCCCCAACGGCTCTGAGAGCATCTTATCACCCTGTGAGTGGGAGAGGAAGTCTCTCCCATATATCCAACCGAATCTGCCCCCAACCCTCTCTCTTCACCCTTTTTCAAGAGAGAGAAACAAGAGAAGAAAAACCCTATTTCGGACTGTGAGAAAAACCCCATCCTTGCAGCCAAAAAATCCGAACTTTGAAGCTTGTCCGGCGTTCTACTGCAACTGGAGGCTAGAGGGATCACGAGGAAGGCCTCCCCGACATTTCTTTCCTGTGGAGATCATCAAGAGCCCGGAGGAAGGAGATCTTGGAGGACATTTCTACACTTCTTGGGACTGCCCAAGGAGGGCTTCACCAGCACTTTTGATCCCTTAGGAGTGTCTTCTAAAAGTCAAGTGACCTACCATAAGGTTCCGTATGAGTCTAGGATGGTTTTTTCAATTTTATGATTTCCCTCGTGTCCTAGACCCTCAGATTCACCCTATCTCTGAGAGCTCGGGTCTGTGTTCTACACAGACCTGCATTAACGGCAATGTCCCTGGACGTGAGATCATGATTGGTGTCCATCGACTATGCCGTGACATTGAATTAGCGGCCAGAGATAGCCGCCAAGTTCATCTGGACAGAACAGTAAACTGTTCTGCTCTCCTATACGATTATTTTCGATGGTTTTCCGTGATGAGGATATATGGTAACCTATACACTATGTATACTGGTAAATGTGGTGTGTGGATGAGTTATGATGTGTGGTGGTGAATGCTAGAGATTATTATCCCATGAAATTCAAGCATGATTTGTTGGTGATCTTGCCAATCCATGTTTTATGATTAGGACTAGTCTAAGTGCCCTAAGTTTTGTCAGATCATGAAGTTAGTGGATTAGTATATGTGTACTCAAATTTTGATGAATTGTCCATGCTTGCATAAATTGCTATTAATTTCGGTTCGGTAAATAAAAAGGCATGCAAGAAAAAATTGTTGTGATCCATCTATGGTTGTATGATTTAGGGTAATTTCTATATTTTCAAACATGCATATAACAGTTAGTCTCTGTTCAGACAGTAAGTGGCAAAAATGTATGATGGTGTTAAATCCAGTCAACTTAAATATGAAGGCATGCTAAATAGGTAATTGATTTTCTGTAAATTCTATTAGCTCAGAAAAATCTGAAACAATTGAAGGTATGATCTTGAACCCGAAAATAGCATGTGGTTAAACTTCTAGGTCATTTGGACCAGTATATAAGGAGTTATGCACTTTTCCATGAGAAATGTAAAAATTTATACATGTCATCGTAAAGTGATTAGATATCGTTTTAACCCAACATGATTGGTGAATTTACTTGTGGTTAAACTCCTAAAATCTGTAGTGTCATGTTAGGAAAACAAAGATATGCATGTGAGTGAGAAAGTGAATGGCATGAAAAAGTGATATGTGTAAAACCATGTGTAAAAATCGGTAAAATGTGTCAATGTGTAACTGTGCCAATGTGACACTGCTTCCGTAGAGGGCATGAAAACTGTATCAGGGAAAAGTCCCCCTGAAAAGTTCAATGTGTAAGTGACCCCAAGGGCATTAGGGGGAAATCCTAGAGGTGGACAAGTACCACTGGTTAGGGGTGGAGACTTGTTCTCCGGTCTGCGCAGTCCAAGAGTCGCCATTGTAATGCCTAGATGGCGTCTATGTGTAATGTGATGTGTAATATGTCCTTCTTTGGTGGTTTGGACTAGTGTCACGGCACCTAAAATGTGAATGTGTAATGTGTAATGTGTATGTGTTATGTGTTAATGTGTAAGTGAACAATGTGAAATGTGTATGTGCAAAGTGCAACCATGGGATGGAAATTGTGTAAAGAAAATGGTGGAACTAAAAATGTGAGAATATGACATTGGACCATGTGAGACAAATCTGAAACCATGTGAAACCAGAAATTTCATGTTGTTATCATCATTTTATATGTGCGAAAATGTCTAGAATCCATGTACGGATAATTGATGAGCACCGGTACCAAAATAGCATGATTGGTTGTTCACATGTATGTTTTAAAACAATATTGTAGCTCTCAGTGTAGGTTTACAGCCATTAAACCATGTGAAACCAGCAACTTACGGCATGTGAAAAGTCTATGTATGTGCTTAAGAACATGTAAAATCCATGGCTAGTTGTGTTTTCTCTTCATATATGCACAGTGTTCATGTTGGTAGCTCTCATGTCTTGGTCCTTTAAAGGCAAAATCTCATGAGTAAATTGAATAGAGAGCATGGATAGGTACGTTTTTTCTTAGAAATCTGAAAACATGATCCATGTATTAAATTGTAGAACTTCATGATAAGTTGCAACTTTCAAATGACTAGTATGCCATATGTTGAAATTTGTGAATGTGCATGTAGAAACCGCTATGACTTATACGTGTGCGTTATGAGTAGTGTTGCTTGCTGAGTCTTTAAGACTCACTCCTGCTCGCCGTACAGGTATAGACGGTGTGACGAGACTCGTGGAGGAGACGGTAGAGACAGACCCGAGCCCGGAGTTTAGATGTTGGAGCAGTTGTACCCTTTTGTGCTTCATAGTATGTAAAAGTGACATTGTACTAGAAATCATGAGAACAATTTGATAATGTGGACATTGTGTATTTAATTTTCAGCAATTTATTATGTGAACTTTTAAGTTCTTTAATGTCATGCAATTTCATGTATGATAAATGTGGATGATGAATGAATGAAGACAGTTGTCTCTTACTCCGCTACTTGTCGTATATTCGCGTGTATCTCAGCTGTTTGTACGTTTGGGTAAATGTCCCACTGTGATGACGCTGCTATACCGACGTGGGTTGGTTAACCGTACGGTATAATGAGGGCCGTCACAGAGATGGTTATCAGAGCGACCCGGTGAGATTGCACATGAATATACCTAAGTCATCATCCCCATTGCTGCTAAATATGTCCACATGTGTAGAAACACAATAATCAGTGTGAAATATAGATAAGAAAATGGTTAGAAAACTTAGTAACCTAGCTCTAATAGTGGCTGAAATTTTATACAGGCCATGGCTTCGAGAGGTAGGGTGGTGGAGCGTCGGCCCTGAGGATGAGCCGTGACGTGATGAGCGGGCGGAGCAGCAGGCCCCGGCACCGCCAGGTCCTGTACTTCCCCCACCGCCTGTGGATTACGGAGTATTCATGCAAGGTCTGGTGCAAGCCATGCAGACGTAGGCTGATACCCAGGCAGCACTCCAGGCACAGTTGGAGGCCTAGGTAGAATAATGAAACAACTAGTAGTTGCTATTTAAATTGCATGATATTGTGGTTTATTGTGTATTGCCTATTGTTTAATGTAGCAGGCTCAGGCACCAGCTCAGGACCATGGTGAACCTCCCATCATGGAGCGATTCAAGAGGATGACCCCACCCTCTTTTAAGGGGGAGAGTGATCCACTAATGGCAGAAAGTTGGTTAAGGGAGAAAGAGAAAATCTTCTGAGCCATCAGGTGCCCTGATGAGGATAAGGTGACATTAGCCACCTACATGCTACATGTAGACTTTTAATTTTGTATGTTGTATGTTCTGCTTAATTTAGAATTTGTTAGTTGGTGCTTATGAAGGTGTATTGCAGGAGAGAGCGGATGTATGGTGGTCCTCCTACTACGTACACGCTTTGAGGACGGAGCAATAGACGTGGCGTGGGACGGGTTCGTGAGGCTCTTTCGAGCCAAGTTCGTCCCAGAGCATATCTAGGACAAAATGGAGCAGGAATTTCTCTCCCTGACGCAAGGCTCCATGACCGTGCTGGAATACGAAGGCAAGGTTTTCTGAACTTTCTAAATATGCACCGCATATCGTAGAGGATGAGCGCAGGAAGACGAAGAAATTCGTGATGGGACTCAAGCATCACTGCGGACGAGACTCGTGGTGTTTGACCACCGCACGTTGGATGAGGCCCTCAGCGCTGCTTGTAGGCAGGAGGAGAATGGAGCAATATCTGGAGGAAAAGAAGGCTTCGCAGAAGAGGCCGGCAACGACTTTCCAGCGGTAGGATAAGAAGAAAATGGTGTACCAGACACCGTAGCGATCCGTGACAGTCAGCACGTCCGGTACCTTCTTTATGTTCCCCTGGTGTGAAGAAAGAGTGTCCCCATTGCGGGAAGACACACGGTGGTTCCGAGTGTTGGTTGTAGCGGATAGATGCTTGAAGTGCGGGAGCAGCGACCACAAAATCAAGGATTGCCTAAAACTTGCAGGAGCTCAGCGTGGAGTGCCAGCCCAGCAGTAGCGGCAGCCGCGCCAGCTACAGGAAGACCAGGAAGGCCTCGAGCCCCAGCTCGAGTTTTTGCTTTAGCTCGCGAGGACGCCGAGCAGGCGGAGCATGCACCGAAGGTACGATTTTGCTTTTAGGTGTGCACGCTCGGTTTTGTTTGATACGGGTGCTACTCACTCGTTCATTTCTGACGGTTCGCTAGGCAGTTAGCCCTAAGAGTCGCGTTAATCTGAGGATTTAGAGGTCCCCTGTCTGTGCACACCCCTGCGGGTACGGTATCGACTAGGAGTGCATTCCATCGTTATCTGTGTGCATTGAGGATAGAATCCTAGATGGGTGTTTCTTCTTGCTAAAGATGAAGGACTATGATCTATTCTTGTCTGGATTGGCTAGAGAGCACTATGCGTAGTAGATTGTCATCGGAAGATTGTTTTTCCGCATTCCTGGTGAGGACGAGTTTCTCATCCCTTGCCAAGGAACTTGGCTGGAAAGTTAGCCATCTCTGGAAAGTTAGATCCCGTTATGGACTTTATGAGTTCTTGATTCTTCTTTCGGATTGACCAATGCCCCTGCAGCGTCATGGATCTCATGAACCGGGTGTTTAGGCCTTATTTAGATAGCTTTGTCGTAGTGTTTATGAGGCGATGTGTTGGTCTATCTCCGATGAGGCACCCACCGTCATCATTTGTGGTTAGTGTTAGAGGTTCTTCGTGAGCACAGCTTATGCTAATTCAGCAAGTGCGATTTTTGGTTGCGCGAGGTTCTTTCCTCGGGCATGTTATCTCCGGCGCTGGTGTTGCAGTTGATCTGCGAAGGTCCGGCAGTTATGGATTGGGGTTCCTAAGACCCCTTCGGAGATTCGTTTTTTATTGGTTAGCTAGTTACTATCCGATTCATTGAGGGTTTCTCATCCATCGCCGCCCCCTTGACAAAGCTAACCAGGAAGGGTGAGAGGTTCGTATGGTCTGAGGCATGTGAGCGTAGCTTCCAGCTATTGAAGGCTAAGCTTACTTCTACTCCGGTATTGGTATGCCTAATGGTCTAGAGGGCTTTGCCATTTATACGGATGCATCTCGGATCTGTTTAGGCTGTGTGCTCATGCAGCAAGAAAGGGTAGTAGGCTTATGCTTCTCGTCAGTAAAGGAGCATGAGAGGAACTATCCGACTCATGACTTGGAGCTCGCAACAGTGGTTCATGCACTAAAGATCTGGAGGCACTATCTTATGGTGTCAGATTTGAGGTGTTACTGACCACAAGAGCTTAAAGTATCTTTTCTCCAAAAGGAATTAAACCTGAGGCAGAGAAGATGGATTGAGTTCTTGAAGGACTATGACTTCGACCTTCAGTATCACCCTGGAAAGGCGAATGTCATAGCGGATGCTCTTAGTAGAAAGAGGTCTTCGCTCCAGCAGGATTGAAAGATGTTGGAGGATGCGGCGTACTCTATGACTGAGTTAGAGCCATCGCTGTGTCAGACTTTTGTAGCTCAGCTATCCCTTAGATCCTCGGTTTGGATGAGGTGATCGAGCAACAGGAAGCCGACCCTAGATTGTTAGAATTAGTGGGTAAGGCGGGCATTGCTCGTGATGAGGACGGTGTGATTAGATTTCAGCACCGTGTTGTGTCCCTGATTTAGTAGATGTCCATGCATGTGCTAGCAGAGGCTCATAGATCGCGATTCTCTATTCATCCGGGTAACACTAAGATGTATCAAGACCTGAAAAGATCATTTTGGTGGTCCGGCATGAAGAAAGATGTTGCGGATTATGTGTCTAGATCAGCAAGTGAAGGCGAGCGACAGCGACCATTCGGCCTTATGCAGAGGATGGATATCCCAGTATGGAAGTGGGAAGCTGTCACTATGGACTTCGTTTCGGGTTTGCCTCGATCTAGAAGGGGCAATGACTCGATTTGGGTAGTTGTAGATAGATTCTCGAGAGACTGCTCATTTCTTGCCTATGAAGAAGAAGCAGTCAGTAGAGAGTTTAGCTAGATTGTATGTTAGTGGTATCATTAGATTGCATGGTGTGCCGAAGTCGATCATTTCGGATCGAGATCCGAGATTTACTTCGAGGCTGTGGAAGGGTCTTCAGGATGCGTTAGGTTCGGAGCTAAAGCTCAGTTCGGCGTTTCATCCCCAGACCGATGGACAGTCCGAGAGGACTATCCAGACGCTCGAGGATGTTGAGAGCGTGTGTTCTGGATTGGAAGGATGATTGGGAGCGTCATTTACCTCTTGTGGAGTTCGCATACAACAACAGCTTTCATGCTAGTATTGGTATGGCTCCATTCGAGGCGTTGTATGGTAGGCCCTGCAGATCTCCGTTATGTTGGGAGGAGACTGGTGATAGGCAGTTGATCGGACCGGAGTTAGTTCAGGAAACTTCGGATAAGATCCAGCTTATCAGGAAGAGGCTTGTTGCGGCACAGGATAGGCAGAAGAGTTATGCCGACAACAGGAGAAAGGATTTGGAGTTCGAGGTTGGCGATCATGTCTTCTTGAAGATATCGCCTACTCGTGGTGTCGTCAGTTTGGCAGGCATAGCAAGCTAAGCCTAGATTCATTGGCCCATATGAGATTCTCCGACGTTTGGGCAGCGTGGCGTATGAGCTAGCATTACCCCCAGCTTTGGCTAGCGATCACCCTTTATTCCACGTATCTATGCTCAGGAAGTATGTCCGAGATCCGTTCATGTGATTAGTCATGAGCCAGTGGAGATCCAGCCAGATCTTTCGTATGTCGAGCAACCTAGCTATTCTTGACCGAAGGTTCAACATCTCCGGAACAAGAGTGTTGCGTCGGTGAAGTTCTCTGGCGGAACTTCTCATGAGAGGAGGCTACTTGGGAGCTTAAGGATGCGATGAAGAAGAAGTATCCCCTTTTGTTTGAGTAGTGTCGTTCTAACTTCGAGGACGAAGTTTCTTTAAGGGGGAGAGGGTGTAAGGCCCTAGAATTTCCGTCGCATTATTTGTATTTGTGTGTGTGTATTTGTGCTTGTGTATGTATATACATATTTACGTACGTATTAATTAGTACAATTACGTGTGCATGTGTTATACTAGATGTAAATAATGCATGTATTGAATGGTGATAGTATGGATACACTACCATATACATATGCATGTATATATGCATGGCATGCATAGTTTTCTGCATGTTTTAAACTTCTGGCCGAAGGCCCTATTGGCGTCAACCCCTAGCCGCTGATGAGGTGTCAGTGTTCACCCATGGACGCCAACACTAATCCTGGCGTCTAACGATGTGGACGCCGATTTCCCTGACCTGCATGCGTTGCAGAGTCAGAACTTCCGTAAACAGGGAAGCTCACCCATTGGGGAGCTGTCCCCAATGGCTCTGAGAGCCATCTTATCACCCTGTGAGTGGGAGAGAAGTCTCTCCCATATATCCAACCCGAATCTGCTCCCCAACCCCTCTCTCTTCACCCTATTTGCAAGAGAGAAACAAGAGGAGGAAAAACCCTATTTCGGACTGTGAGAAAACCCCATCCTTGCAGCCCAAAAATCCGAACTTCTGAAGCTTGTCCGGCGTTCTACTGCAACTGGAGGCTAGAGGGATCATCGAGGAAGGCCTCCCCGACATTTCTTTGCTGTGGGATCATCCAAGAGCCCGGAGGAAGGAGATCTTGGAGGACTTTCTGCACTTCTTGGGACTGCCCAAGGAGGGCTTCACCAGCACTTTTGATCCCTTAGGAGTGTTTCTAAAAGGCAAGTGACCCTACCATAAGGTCCGTATGAGTCTAGGATGGTTTTTCAATTTTTGGAATTTTCCTCGTGTCCTAGACCCTCAGATTCACCCTATCTTGAGAGCTCGGGTCTGTGTTCTACACAGACCTGCATTAACAGCAAGGTCCCTGGACGCTGAGATCATGATTGGCGTCCATCGACTATGCCGCTGACATTGAATTAGCAGCCAGAGACCGCCGCCAAGTTCATCTGGACAGAACAGTAAACTGTTCTGCCCTCCTATACGATTATTTTCGATGGGTTTTCCGTGATGAGGATATATGGTAACCCTATACATGTATACTGGTAAATGTGGTGTGTGGATGAGTTATGATGTGTGATGGTGAATGCTAGAGATTATTATCCCATGAAATTTCAAGCATGATTTGTTGGTGATCTTGCCAATCCATGTTTTATGATTAGGACTAGTCTGAGTGCCCTAAGTTTTGTCAGATCATGAAGTTAGTGGATTAGTATATGTGTACTCAAATTTTGAGGATTGTCCATGCTTGCATAAATTGCTATTAATTTCGGTTCGGTAAATAAAAAGGCATGCAAGAAAGAATTGTTGTGATCGATCTATGGTTGTATGATTTAGGGTAATTCGTATTTTCAGATCATGATAACAGTTAGTCTCTATTCAGACAGTAAGTGGCAAAAATGTATGTTGGTGTAAACTCCATGTCAACTTAAATTATGAATGGCATGCTAAATAGGTATTGATTTTCTGTAAATTCTATTTAGCTCAGAAAAATCTAAAAAATTGAAGTATGATCTTGAACCCGAAAATAGCATGTGGTTAAACTTCCAGGTCATTTGGACCAGTATATAAGGAGTTATGCACTTTTCCATGAGAAATGTAAAAATTTATACATGTCATCGTAAAGTGATTAGATCGTTTAAACCCAACCTGATTGGTGAATTTACTGTTGTTAAACTCCTGAAATCTGTAGTGTCATGTCAGGAAAACAGAGATATGCATGTGAGTGAGAAAGTGAATGGGATGAAAGTGATATGTGTAAAACCATGTGTAAAATCGGTAAAATGTGTAAATGTGTAACTGTGCCAATGTGACACTGCTTCCGTAGAGGGCAGTGGAACTGTATCAGGGAAAAGTCCCCCTGAGAAAGTTCAATGTGTAAGTGACCCTAAGGGCATTAGGGGGAAATCCTGGAGGTGGACAAGTACCACTGGTTAGGGTGGAGACTTGTTCTCCGGTCTGCGCAGTCCAAGAGTCGCCATTGTAATGCCTAGATGGCGTCTATGTGTAATGTGATGTGTATATGTCCTTCTTGGTGGTTTGGATATGTGTCACGACACCTAAAATGTGACTGTGTAATGTGTATGTATCATGTGTTAATGTGTAAGTGAACAATGTGAAATGTGTATGTGCAAAGTGCAACCATGTGAATTGGAAACTTGTGTAAAGAAAATGTGAAACTAAAAATGTGAGAATATGACATTGGAATCCATGTGAGACAAATCTGAAACCATGTGAAATCCTAATTTCATGTTGTTATCATCATGTTTATATGTGCGAAAATGTCTAGAATCCATGCTAGGGATAATTGATGAGCACGTGTACAAAATAGCATGATTGGTTGTTCACATAGTATGTTTTAAACAATATTGTAGCTCTCATGTGTAGGTTTACAGCCATTAAACCATGTGAAACCAGCAACTTAAGGCATGTGAAAATGTCTATGTATGTGCTTAAGAACATGTAAAATCCATGCTAGTTGTGTTTTCTCTTCATTATGCACAGTGTTCATGTTGGTAGCTCTCATGTCTTGGTCCTTTAAAGGCAAAATCTCACGAGTAAATTGAATAGAGAGCATGTGATAGGTAAGTTTTATTCTAGAAATCTGAAAGCATGATCCATGTATTAAATTGTAGAACTTTCATGATAAGTTGCAACTTTCAAATGACTAGCATGCCATATGTTGAAATTGTGAATGTGCATGTAGAAACCGCTATGACTTATACGTGTGCGTTATGAGTAGTGTTGCTTGCTGAGTCTTTAAGACTCACTCCTTGCTTCGGCGTACAGGTATAGACGGTGACGAGACTCTCGTGGAGGAGACGGTAGAGACGGACTCCGAGCGCGGAGTTTAGATTGTTGGAGCAGTTGTACCCTTTTGTGCTTTCATAGTATGTAAAAGTGACATTATACTAGAAATCATGAGAAAATTTTATAAGTGTGGACATTGTGTATTTAATTTTCAGCAATTTAATTATGTGAACTTTTAAGTTCTTTAATGTCATTGCAATTTCATGTATGATAAATGTGGATGATGAATGAATGAAGACAGTTGTCTCTACTTCCGCTACTCTGTCGTATGTATATTCGCGTGTATCTCAGCTGTTTGTATCGTTTGGGTAAATGTCCCACTGTGATGACGCTTGCTATACCGACGTGGGTTGGTATAACCGTACGGTATAATGAGGGCCGTCACAGAAGCCACGTGCATGGATATACATGGGCTGTCGCGGCGGCCAAGGGGGGCCGACAAGACTAATGCGGCTCCCCGATCTGTCACATTAAGGAAAATTGAATATTCTCGAATTATTGGCCAATCATATGAGAGAATAATGGGCATTTAAGACACATGGACTCTTTTAAAGGATAATGGATGGGATATCATGAAAATTGGGCGTTTAATGGTCTCAAAGCAAGGCTAATGGTGGGCTCAAGGTGAACGACCAACTTGGGGCTCAATAAGATAACAATAAATACGGTTCAACTTGTAGGCCAAAATTGGGTGTCTACAGCTGGCAACTGGTATCCCTGGACCTCAACTATGACACCCTCAAGGTAATCTAAAGAGCGCATGTAATCACCATACGGAAGATCAACCATCACGTCACACTGCCTCTCAGGTGTGTGACGAACAAGTGACTCGTAAAACTCCTCGGAAGCAAAACAAAGAGAAGCACCGGTATCAACTAGAACACGAGCAGCTCTACCAAGGATAGGCAAGGTACCTATAACCAGGTTGATGCCTCGGACTCCTCCCTGGTGAGAGCCATCACACGACCACCACCACGCCCACGCTGCGGCGCCTGCTGGGGCTGCTGCTGCGGCGACGACTGCTGGTGCTACGGAAATTACTGCTGGTGCTGGTATGGCTACACTGCTGAGGTGTTGATACTGCTGAAACTACTGAGGCTGCAAATGGTACTGCCCCTACTACTGCTAACGGGGTGCCTGCTGCTGTGGAGGGTACTAGTACTGCGGCAACTGCTGAATGTACTGCACTGGCTGCTGTGGCTAGTGGACTTGCCCCATCGGGCAATCCCTCCTGTAGTGGCCTAGTAACCCGCATGTGTAACAGGTCACCTCCTGCCTGCCCTGCTCAGCTCCCTGCTGGACTGACTGCTCAGCAAACCTCGACTGATGCTTCTGCTGTTTGCCCCGACCACCCCCATGAGTGGTCATCTGCTTGAACCTCGAGCGCAAACTGGAACTACTCGAACTGCCTGAGCTTGAAGAAGAAGAAGTCGCGCTACCACAACTACCTGCAGGGCACTGGTATGGTGTGGTCCTAGAGGAAGCTCCTCTCTGCTGCTACTTCTATTGCTGAGGCTGTCAGGTCTCTCTTTTCAAGGCGGTGGCTTAGCCACGGCCACTCCCAAAGTGGCGCACATGTGAGCAGTCACGTCCACCTCAGATCTGGCCTTAGACCTACAATAAACCACTTTGCACAAGCCTACTCACTACCAGCTACATGAGGAGCATGCCTCAACAACCTGACAAACCTCTGGTGGTACTGAGCAACCGTCAGATCACCTTGAACCAACTCATGAAACTGATCTCGCCTCTCACGTCGAGCATAATTAAGAAAGTACTCGCCATGTAAGACCTCCAAGAACCGCTGCCAAGAAACCTGGTCCAAACGCTGCCCTAGGAAGTGTGTCTGCCTATGAACTCTCCACCACTCACGGGCTGGTCCCTTGAGGTGATACATTGCCAGTCTGACCTGATTCTCCTCGGTGCACTCCATGGTCTCGAACGTACGCTCTAACTCATGCGTCCAACTCTCATCTCTATCTGGGTCGTAGTCGCCATAGAACATCGGTGGTCGGAGACGTAGGAACCTCTCCAAGAGGGTGGTTCTGTCCTCAGGGACAACCGTCCTCCTCCTATCGGCTGGGTACTCCCAGTACCCGACGTCTGCTGAACCATTGGCTGCACCACGGGACAACCTCTCTCATGGACAAGCCCTCAAGTGCTGAGCACCGGGCGAAGACAAGTGTAGGATCGTACTAGGGAACTAGCACAGGTGCCACGGGTACAGTAAAAGAAGCGGAAATGGCGAAGACTAAAACCTGTCTCTCGGTTGAAGTCGTGACGCATCGGGCCATCGCAACCAGGTCGCGATGCCCTACCCTGCTGCGACACTATTGTGGCGGCCTTAGCCGTCGTGACCAGGTTTTGACACTCAAGAGCGTCGCGATCCTGTAACGACTGGCCAGGCCGTCACGACAATATCGTGACTTCTATAATGGTCGCGTCTTCAGTAGAGGGGGGTTTCGAAGCGGACCTTCCGGAATCCACCCCCAAAACATGATACATACAAGCCACAGGGGGAGGGGGACATGCTCAACATATATGAAAGCTGTAAATCTTCACTTACCACCCTTGAAACCCCACAAACATGGGTTTATACAAATCTACGCTCGAAGGAAAACTCACTCAACCTCGAGCATGGATTCCTCACACCCCCAAGCCACAACCCATGGAGAAAACACGATCTAAAGGGGGAAGGGAGCATGCTTAGGGCGAGAGGATCAAGTGTCCCTACTCCACATGTAGAGCTGACCCATTGGGGCCTTCATGTAGGAATGACCACCTCCTCCTCTCTCCACACAACATGAACACGCCCCTTGCACGGACGGGACGAACCCTCATCAGCACGAACACCCCGAACACGAAGAACCACCAAGAAACAGCAAGGAAGCTCGAGGGAAGGAGAAGGGGGAAGAAGGGAGAGTGAGAGGGCGTGAGGGGGAGAATGGGGCGCGCCTTCGGTTTTAAACCGATGACCCCCAGAATGCGATAGGCTGACCCGACGTGACAACCAACGTGTCACAACACTCCTAGGCATCATGACCTTGTCACGACGGCCGCCCCCGGCGCGACCCCAAAAAGGCTGTCAAACCTCAAAGATCGGAAAAGCATTCGTGACGGCTAACCAGGTCACGTCAATGCTGCACGCACCTGACACCCGACAAAGCCGTTTTGACAGAAAGGACATCTGTCAGAAAAGCAGTCGCGACGCCTTAGACACCACGACAAGGGCGCGACGGCTACCCCCGTTGTGACAAGAACGCGACGGCCAGGTACGACGCGACCCAAACCTGTCATGGTAGGCCACTCTGGCGTGACCAAGTCGCAGCCAGGGCGCCTGTCGTGACCTTGAGGATGGGCCAAAGGGCCCAAGAGGGCTGGGTCTTACATCCCACCCACCTTAAGACATTTTGTCCTCGAAATAAAAACAACTTGGTCTCAACCGGAAAGCAGTACAGGGAGAAGACATACCAATCAATCAAACAAATAAGGGAACTACTCCTGCATCTCATCCTTGCACTCCTAGGTGGCCTCTCCACCCATGCGGTTTTGCTAAATGACCTTCACCAGCTGAATCTGCCTCTGACGCAACTGCTGCACTCTGCGATCGACAACTCTGATCGGGTACTCTAGCACTGACAGATCTGGTGCTACCTCAAGCTGTGAGTAGTCCAACACGTGTGAAGGATTTGCAACGTACCTTTTGAGCTGTGAAACGTGGAAAACACGATGCACACCTACCAGCTCTGCCGGAAGACTCAACCTGTACGCCACCTCGCCGACCCTCTCTGAGATAGGGAAATGCCCAATGTACCTGGGACTGAGCTTTCCCTTCTTACCAAAGCTCATAACAACCTTGGTCGGCGAGACCTGCAAGAAAACAAGGTCACCAACACTGAACTGTAACAGCCTCCTGCGGACGTCTGCGTAGCTCTTTGCTTGCTCTGCGCTGCTCGAAGCTTCTGTCTGACAGACTGACCGTGTCTGCACACTACTGCACTAACTCTGGTCCCAAAAGCTGCCTCTCTCCAACCTCGAACCATTGAAGTGGTGTCCTGCACGGGCGACCATACAAAGCCTCGTATGGCGCCATTCCGATGCTCGAGTGATAGCTATTGTTGTAGGCGAACTCTACCATCGGAAGGTATGACTCCAGGTGCCACTCTAGTCTAAGCAGCACGCTCTCAGCATATCCTCCAAAGTTTGAATGGTCCTCTCTAACTGCGGATGATATGTGTGCTCAACCTCAACTCTGTGCCAAGTGCTCTCTATAGACTGCGCCAAAACCCTGATGTGAACCTCGGATCTCTGTCGGAGATGATCGAAACTAGAGTACCATGCAACGGAATGACTCTGTCCACGTACAACCTGGCTAACCTGTCCACTGACCAAGACATCCTGACTGGAAAAAAGTGCGCTGACTTGGTTAAACGATCCATGATCACCCAGATACCATCGTGCCTCTGCGGAGTGTGGGGCAAACCAACCACAAAGTCCATGGTGATGTCGTCCCACTCCACACGGGAATGGGTAATGACTGCAGCTCACAACTAGGATGCTGATGCTCACCGAGCGACGAACTCTGCCACGCCCCTCTTCATCCCTGGCCACCAGAAGAACCTCCTCAAGCAATGGTACATCTTGGTGGAGCCAGGATGAACAACGTATCTTGACCTGTGAGCCTCTGATAGTAGCGCCTGACACGCCTCCTCGGGAACGTACAAGCGGCCTCTGAATTTGACCTCACTGTCCTTGTCAAGCTCAACATCTGGCATCTGTAAAGCATCTGCCAACTGTGAGTCTGCCTGCTGTGCCTGCAACATTTGCCTGAACACTGACGGCCGAACTGACAAACTGGATGCCACAACACGGTCTCTGCGCCTTGACGGGTAGAACACCCCCTAGGAGAGCTCCTCGAACAGCCTCCACTCTCTGACCATCAGCAAACTCAAGTGAACGCGCCTGCTCAAAGCATCGGCCATGACGTTAGCCCTTCCTGGGTGATAGGAGAGGGTTAGGTCGTAGTCCTTAAAATACTCCATTCACATGCGCTGCCTCATGTTTAGATCTCTCTGGGTAAAGATATACTACAGACTCTGATGGTCGGTGAAGATCTCGAACGCTTCTCTATACAAATAGTGCCTCCACAACTTGAGAGCGAACACCACTGCTGTCAACTCCAAGTCGTGGGTGGGGTAGTTCTCCTCATGCTTCTTGATCTTCTGAGAAGCATAGGCAACGACCCCACCATGCTACATCAACACAGCACCCAAACCAGATCTCGACACGTCAGTGTAGACTACAAAACCTCCACTGCCGACGACAAGACCAACACTGGCGCTGAAGTCAACCTTGTCTTCAGCTCTCGGAAGCTCTGCTCACAGTCCTCTGACCAAACAACCTGATGTCCTGCCTCATCAACTGGTCAACGGTGCTGCAATCTTGGAAAAATCCTGAATGAATCTACTGTAGTAACCTGCCAAGCCCAGAAAATTGCGAACCTCTGACACTGACGTGAGCTGCTCTCACGACAGCACTGCCTCCACCTTGGCAGGATCCACTGCCACACCAAAACTTGAGATCACGTGCCCAAGAAAGTGCACCTCCCTCAGCTAAAATTCGCACTTGTTGAACTTGGCATAAAGGCGGTGACTCCGCAGGGTCTCCAGCACGATCCTCAGGTGCTCCTCGTGCTCCTCCTTAGAAGCCGAGTAGACCAAAATATCATCAACAAAGATAACCACAAAACGATCTAGGTACTCACTGAACACCCTATACATTAGATCCATAAATGTTGCGGGTGCGTTCGTCAGCCCAAACGGCATCACGACGAACTCAAAGTGACTGTACCTAGACCGGAAAGCTGTCAGGCCAACATCTAACTCTCTGATCCGCATCTGATAGTAACCGGTTCTCAAGTCAATCTTCGAGAAAACTCTAGCCGACTACAACTGGTCAAACAAATCATCGATCCTCGGCAGTGGGTACTTGTTCTTCACAGTAACCTGGTTCAACTGCCGATAATTGATGCACAAATGCAGACTACCATCCTTCTTTCTCACAAACAAAATAGGCGCTCCCCACGGCAAACGACTCGGGCGAATGAGGCCCAGCTCAAGCAACTCCTGTAGCTGGCGCTTCCACTCGCGCAAACCCACCAGAGCCATCTGGTAGGGTGCCTTGGACAAAGGCATCGTACCGGGAAAAAGCTCAATGGAGAATTCTACCTCCCGCTCAGGCGGCAAACCAGGTAGATCCTCCGGGAAGACATCAGAGAACTCAGAAACAACCGGCACATCAAAAACTGAAGATCCGCTAGGCTCTAAGGAACAAACCGAAGCAAGGTAGGTGACACAGCCATCACAGATCAAACGACGAGCCTTACACAAGGAAATGAATGGCCGATGGGTAGACCGGATACCTCGGAAGCAGAGAACGGGCACTCCAGGTATCCCGAACTGAACGGTCTTCTACTGACAATCAACCACGGCTGAGTGAGCCTCCAACCAGTCCATGCCCAGGATGACGTCGAAGTCACGAAGCTGCAACGCGTACAACCTGGCCGGCAACTGGTGCCCCTCAACCTCGACTGTCACACCCTCCAGGTAACCGAAAGAATGCATATAGTCACCAGATGGGAGATTGACCATCACATCACACTGCCTCTCAGGCGTGTGACAAGCCAGGGACTCGTAAAACTCCTCGGAAGCAAAACACAAAGAAGCACCGGGGTCAACCAAAACACGAGCAGCTCTGCCGAGAATAGGTAGAGTACCTATAACCAGGTTTGATGCCTCCGCTTGCTCCCGGGTGAGTGCCATCACCCGACCACGACCACTCCCACACTGCGGCGCCTGCTGGGGCTGCTGCTACTGCGGCGGCTGCTGGTGCTGAGGGAACTACTGCTGTTGCTAGAACTGTGAAAACTACTAAGCTGGCTGCTAGAACTGCCCTCGCTGCTGCTGACGCAGTGCCTGCTACTGGGGAGGGTACTGGTACTGAGGTAGCTGCTGTGTGTACTGTACTGGCTGCTGCTGCTGCGGGACTTGCCCCGTGGGGCAATCCCTCCAAAAGTGGCCTGGCAATCCACGTGTAGCGAACTGCCTCCTGTCTTCCCTGCTCAGCTCCTTGCTGTACCGACTGCTCTGCAAACCTGGACTGACGCTTCTTCTGCTTCCCCCGACCACCACCACGTGTGCTCATCTGCTGGAACCTCGAGCGCAATCCAGAACTACCTGAATTGCCTGAGCCCGATGACGAAGAAGTTGCGCTGCCACGACTACCTGCTAGACGCTGGTACGGTGAGGACCTGGAAGAGGCTCCTCCTTGCTGCTGCTGCTGCTGCTGCTAGGGCTGCCAGGTCTCCCTCTCCAAGGTGGTGGCCTTAGCCACAGCCTCTCCTAAGGTGGTACACATGTGAGCCGTCACACCCCACCTCAGGTCCGGTCTTAGCCCTGCTATGAACCTCTCTGTACACGCTTGCTCACTGCCCGCGACATGAGGAACATGCCTCAACAACCGGATGAACCTCTGGTGGTACTGAGAAACTGTAAGGTCGCCTGAACCAACTCATGGAACATGTCGCATCTCTCACGTCGAGCATAGTCGGGAAAGTACTTGCTGTGAAAGACCTCCATGAACCGCTGCCAAGTGATCTGATCCAACCACTGCCCCTGGAAGTGAGTTTGCCTTTGAACTCTCCACCACTCATGGGCTTCTCCCTTGAGCTGGTACACCGCTAGACGAACCAGGTACTCCTCAGTACACTCCATGGTCTCGAACATGCGCTCCAACTCGTGCGTCCAGCTCTCTGCCTTGTCTGGTTCATACTCACCGGAGAACATCGATGGCCGGAGATGCAAGAACCTCTCAAGGAGAGCGGTTCTGTCCTCTGTAACCGTCGTCCTCCGCCACCCGGCTCGGGTACTCCCAGTACCCGACCGTTGCTGACGCTCTGGCTGCTCCACCTATGGCTCTGCCTGCTGCTCCAGCACCACCGGGGGAGGTATCGGAGGCTGGTTCCCATTGTGGCAGTCAGTTTAGTTGGGATATTATTTATTTAATGGGGTGGAGTGGGGTGGGGTATGATGGGATTGGATATGGAAGTTCTATTTAACTAAAATTTATTTAAATTTGATTTATTTATAAACTAATTTCTACAAAAATTATTAAAAGATAATAAGACCAAAAATTATTTATTTACGTTGTACCTACTTTTATTAGTTAAACTAAAAGACATCATCTTTATTAAATGAAAATCAAACAAGTGTATTCTACCAAAATTATTTAACTAATATGCTCGAAAACCTATTAATGGATGAAAATGAGAATTAAAATCAAATTGCGTATTATTTATGGACAAAGACGGTCTAAAGTTAACTGTATGTATGAATTTTAACACGAAAAAATTTGTAGTCATCACTCCCCCCTACTTGAACATTGCTAGTCCCTTAGTAATGAAAATTACTTTAAATGTAGGACTAGAAGATATAATGTCTCATGTTAAACAACCATCATGTAAAAGATTAATGTGGATACATGTCTTTCCTAATTGTAAAGGTTTATGGCAAGAAATTAGTGCACAAATGGTAGCTCACTTAAAGTTCACATTAGCCCTCCTGAAACTCCTCTGCCTCAGCTAGTATTTGAGATTAGATTAGTTCGAGGGAGAAGAAAAGAATTATGGAATAAGATCCTTGCTCAGTCAGATTAGGTTGTTTCTCTCAGTTCCATTCTGCCCATCCTCCTTGAGGATTATTTTGTTCTGAGTTGAGGACTTTGCCCCTTTATTTGCACTTTGTGCACTCAGATTTTTTTCTTTTCTTTTTCATCCACAATGCTGCACAACCCATCACTTTTCAAGAGTAGCGAGTCCAACTTTACTCAGATCCGGGGCATTTTTCATGGATGTATTTTTTTGCTTTTGCTTTTTCTTTCTTTTCCTCTTAAAGGAATGATGGATAGTCAGGTTCCTTGATCACACACCTTCACTTCCTTCACAATTCACTTAAGGGGAAGGGAGAAAACCAATCACCTCTCTCCTACTAGCCTTGACAAATTTGCCACATTCGGGTTCAGCTAGTCTAAGTGGCTGTGTAGTGTGTGTATGAAAACTTTTGCCATAAATCCTTACATAAGGTAGACAAGAAGTACATGTAATCTTTTACTAGAGGCTACCTAACATGGATGTTTGTAAAGGAGTGTGACAACCACAAAATTTTAATGGTTAAAGATCATACACCTAGTCTGGGATGCGCAAAGCCACGCAGTTTTATTCAAAGATGAAACATTGTGAAATTTTTATTTGCATATGTACAAGCTCAAGAAAAAGAAATGAAGCAATGTTCGGGATGAGGACTATGAATGCATTCTTATCTACCTCTCCCCCCCTACTTATTCACATGAAAAGAAAGTAAGACAGAGAATTACCTGATGAAGGAAATCTGTACATTGGGTTGCCTCCCAAGAAGCGCTAAGTTTATCGTCTTCAGCCAGACGCAATTAGGCTTCATTTGGCTCAGCTAGCTTGGTAGAATCAATTTTTACAGAAGATGGGCTTTCAAAGAAATGTTTTAACCTCTGTCCATTAACAGTGAATGATTGTCCCGTTTTAGGGTCAAGAATGATGACAGCACCATTGTCATAAGCTTTAACAATAGTGTAAGGACCATCCCATCGGAACTTCAATTTTCCGGGAAACAGACGAAGCCTAGAATTAAACAACCAAACCTTATCATGCATTTGAAAAATTTTTCTATGAATGTGTTTATCATGGAATGCTTTGGCCTTGGCTTTATAAATCTTGGAACTTTCATAGGCTTCGTTTCTGAGCTCTTCTAGTTCATTCAGATGCAGGGTCCTTTGTTGACCAGCTTGGGCTAAATCAAGATTTACCTGTTTGATAGCCCAATAGGCTCTATGCTCAAGTTCGACCGGCAGATGACAAGATTTTCCAAAGACAAGCCAGTAAGGGGACATTCCAATGGGAGTTTTGAAAGCAGTTCGGTAGGCCCACAATGCATCATCTAACCTCTCTGACCAGTCTTTCCTATCAGGCCTAACCATCTTCTGAAGAATGTTCTTAATCTCCCTGTTTGAAACTTCTACCTGGCCACTGGTTTGCGGATGGTAAGGTGTTGCCAGCTTATGGGTGATCCCATACTTCCTTAGAAGGGTTCTAAACTGAGTGTAATGAAATGAGGTCCTCCGTCACTAATGATTGCTTTGGGCCACCCAAATCGAGAAAAGATGTTTTTCTGAACAAATTTGATAACCACCTTATGATCATTGGTCTTTGTGGCAATGGCCTCTATCCATTTGGACACATAATCAACAGCAACTAGAATGTACGTGTATCCAAAGGACGGTGGAAAAGGTCCCATAAAGTCTATTCCCCATACATCAAAAATTTCTACAACCAAAATGGGGTTAAGAGGCATCATGTCCCTCTTAGAAATATTTCCCATGGTTTGACATCTAGGACAGCCTTACAAAATTGGTGAGCATCCTTAAACAATGTGGGCCAATAGAAACTAGAGTCTAAGACCTTAGCAGCGGGTCTTTCTCCTGAAAAATGCCCTCCACAAGCAAGAGAATGGCAAAACTTGAGGACACTTTGATGCTCACTCTCAGGGACGCATCTTCTTATCACTTGGTCTGGTCTAATAAAAAATAGCTCCGGGTCCTCCCAATATAATACTTGTCCCTAGCAAAGAATCTCTCTCTTTCATTTTTGGTCCAATCTTCAGGTACTCGTCCAATGACTTTGTAATTCACAATATGTGCATACCATGGAGATGAAATATTAGAGATACTAAAATGTGCTCATCTGGGAAAGCATCTCTAATAGGCATGGAGTCTGGGGCAATTATTCTGGACAAATGGTCAGCTACCACATTCTTGGACCCTTTCTTATCATGAATTTCCAGATCAAACTCCTATAATAAAAGGATCAATCTGATCAACCTAGGCTTGGCATCCTTTTTGGCAAGCAAATGCCTCAATGCAGCATGATCAATGAAAACAATGATTTTGGCTCCTAAAAGGTAGGATCTGAACTTCTCTAAGGCAAAGACAACAGCTAGGAGCTCTTTCTCAGTGGTTGTGTATCGAATCTGGGTGTCATTCAATGTTCTGCTTGCATAATAAATCACCACAGATCCTTTATCAGTTTTCTGACCCAAAATGGCACCTACAGCAAAATCTGAAGCATCACACATTATCTCAAATGGTAATGACCATTCTGGAGTTTGTAGAATTAGAGCTCTGGTCAAAATGTCTTTTAATTCCTCAAATGATTTATGACAAGCTTCGTCAAAAATGAAAGGAGTGTCTTTCAACAAAAAAGTCAATGGTCTTGCAATTTTTGAAAAGTCTTTGATGAACCTCCTATAAAATCCAGCATGACCAAGGAAGGATCGAATTTGTTTGATAGAGTTGGGAGGAGGCAATTCAGAAATGAGATTTACTTTGGCTTTATCTACCTTTATCCCTCTCTCTGAGACAATATGCCCTAAGACAATCCCCTCCTTAACCATGAAGTGGCTCTTTTCCCAACTTAAGACAAGATTGCATTAATGCATCTTTTGAGCACTTCAGTCAAATGGTCGAGGCATGAATCAAAGTCTTTCCAAACACAGAGAAATCATCCATGAAGACTTCTAAGTAATCTCCAACCATGTCTGAGAAAATAGACAGCATGCAACGCTGAAAAGTTACGGGGCATTGCACAGCCCGAAGGGCATGCGTCTAAAGGCAAAGGTTCCAAATGGACATGTGAAAGTGGTCTTTTCTTGGTCCTCAGGGTGAATAGCCACTTGGTTATACCCTGAATATCCATCAAGGAAACAAAAGAATTTTTGGCCTGCAAGTTTCTCTAAGATTTGGTCAATGAAGGGCAAGGGGAAATGGTTTCTTGGTTATCGCATTCAATTTGCGATAGTCAATGCACACTCTCCATCCTGTAGCCAGCCTAGTGGGAATGAGCTTACCCTTTTCAGTTTGAATTACAGTTAGTCCAGACTTTTTAGGCACAACTTGGATTGGACTAACCCACTGGCTATCAGAGATGGATAAATAAAGTCAGCATCAAGCCATTTGATAATCTCCTTCTTAACAACTTCTTTCATGTTGGGATTAAGCCTTCTTTGCATTTCTATTGAGCTTTTGGCATTCTCTTCTAAGTATATGCGATGTGTGCACACTGAAGGACTTATCCCTCTCAGATCATCAATTGTCCAACCTATAGCTTTCTTATGACTCTTCAAAATATCAATCAATTTCTTTCCTGCCCTTCCTCAAGATCACTAGCGATTATGACGGGCCATGTCTCATTCTCTCCTAAAAAGATGTACTTTAAATTAGCAGGGAGTGGTTTTAGCTCAACCTTAGGAGGACACTCTAAATGAAATGATGGCTCATTATTATGCAACATGGAACTGAATTGTCCTTCTTCTCCCTCAAACCCTAGAGCACAGGGTTGGTCTACCATTTCTTCCACACAAGATTCTTCTAAGGTATCTACCACTAGACAACTTTCTCTCTTGGTCATGGTGCCTAGATGCCCTAAAAATGTTGATACTAACCCGCCTATCTCCAAATGATATATCCATCATCTCGGTAGCACAGTCAATATTGCTCTAGCTGTGGCCAGAAAAGGTCTACCAAGGATAATGGTGGATGAGTCAAATCTTGAGGAGTGTTCATGTCCAAAATGATGAAATCGGCCGGGAAGTAACAATCGTTAATTCTCACAATAACATCTTCAACTAAGCCTTTAGGAGTGGTGACAGAATGATCGGCTAGTTGAAGGACAACAGAAGTGGGTTTCAACTCTCCTAGCTTGAATTTCTCAAAAATGGCAGAAGGTAGGAGATTGACATTGGCTCCCAAATCTAAAAAGCCGCTCTCAAAAGTGACTCCACCGATGGTGCAAGGAATTAGTGGAGTGCCTGGATCTTTGAGCTTTTTAGGGAGTTGGTTTAAGACAATGGTACTCACAATTTCTGGAAGAACTATTGTTTCAGTTTTGTTTCTCACTTCTCGTTTTAGAGTACACATTTCTTTTAGAAATTTGGCATAAGCAGGCACATGCTTGATGGCATCAAGCAGAGGAATGTTGATGTGAACTTGTTTAAATAGTTCCAAGAGTTCTTCATTACCAGTGGATTTGTTTTTAGATTTTGGCTTTAAAGCTTCAGGAAAAGGAACTCTTGGGACTTGGGTCTTCACTTATCTTGGTTTTGTCTAGGGGTTCTTCAATTATTTTCTCTTTTCCCTTGGATTTCTCTTTTTCAGCATTTTCTTCAATCTCTTCCTCAATTTCAATTTAATTTTCATTTTCTTTATCCTCATTTGACATGTGTGGGGGTGAGGATTTGTTCTGATTTTTCCATTCTTAAGGTAGACACAGTTTTTACATTTTCTACTTGAGGGCCCCTAGCTTGGGCAGGAGGATGATCCTGTTGTATAGGTTGATTTTGATTTTGTGGAGCAGGAATGTTCTGAACAAAAGCTTGTTGTGTGTTTTGTGGTGGAGGTGCATTTTGTCTAGTAGGTTGTGGCCTGTACCCCTGAGCTTGATGGTATTGCTGGTTCTGATAAAATTCGGGAGGGTTGTTTCTTGGGGTTGCTACAGCTTGACTGGGTAGCTGACCGGACTCCCTCCTTTGACATACATCAGCAATTTGGGACTCTATCCTTGCCAAATTTTGTTGAAAATTTTGATTTTGAGTTTGTTGTTCTTGCACAGTTTGGGATAGAGTCGCCATCATGTTTTGGAGTTGGTTCATTTTATCATCCCAATTAGGTTGAAGATCATATGAAGGTTGTTGGAAATTTGTATGAGCAAATTGATTGGAATTTTGACTTCCTTGGAATTGTGGAGATTTAGAGTAAGAAGATTGGCCAAATCTCGGATTCTGATTGGGATAAGATTGACCGTACATGGATTGCTTGAAAGAAGGTTGAAAAAATTGTTCAGATTGATTTTTCCAAGAAAAGTTCGGGTGGTTTCTCCAAACAGGATTGTGTGTGTTAGAATATGGATCATGAGAGGGTTTGTAGAAACCTTGGACAACTTGGACTTGTTCTTGATAGGCCATGATATGAAAGAACCTCTCAATCTCTGCGATAGGTTGAGCCAAATCTAAATTGAATAATCGTCTACCAAGCATTCACAGTTGAAAAGCCTTCTATTTTTGATTTTTGATTTTTTTTTAAAGATTTTTATTGATTTTTATGAATTTTATGAACAAACACAAACAAACAAACACTTTCAAAACAAATTAACCTAAACACTAATGTTCCTTGGACTTATGTTATTTTTCTCAAAATCAGATTTATACTTGCTTAAATCCAATTCTAACTCTTCTTGTACCGGCCAGGTAAGAGGTGGAGTAGAGGGAGGCCCCCCTTGCTTTCGCAAGGACCCAATTAGATAACCTCTGACTCACTTAAGCATAAGCTTCTAACCTCTAATCCTAGACACCAGACTTAAAGAGAAGTTTTGAATTAAGAAAGAACAAATCTAATTATGAAACCTAGGGCTAAGTTTACTGATCTTTATTGAAAGTTTAGGCAAATGCAAAAATGTGAATTTTTTTTTTATTTTTGGGCAAAGGAAAGGGTGATGAAATCCCTCACCTTATCTTTTTATTCTAATGGGTGAAGCCCTTAAGCAGTCCCATTTTCAAATGTGAAGTGTAACAAACAAGTTCAAACAAGAGATTATCCAATGCTAAGTCTAATGCATGAATCGAGCGATGGAAGTCTTATCTTTCCCCCGCACTCTTCAATGCAAGAAAGAAATAGAATTCAAATGACAATTAAAATGATGAATGTCCTAAAACATGAGATTCTAATCTTAGGAAGATGAAATTTTTAATTACAAAACAACGGCTTACATGAAAGAGCGATTTGAAAATTTTTCAGATTTAGATTTTTTAATTTTTATTTGGTTTTTTGAACTAAATGAAATGAAACTTGCCTAATAAAGTATAAAATGATACTATAAACTAATGTCAAACCACTCAAACCACAAAAGTCCAATTATTACTTGCCAACTTGAAAGAAATCTCTGTACATGCACAGAGAGTACATGAAATCCTCACTACAAACTTCACTCACACTCTCTATAAAATTTCTGAATTAAAAACAATTGGAAAAAGAAATCAGCAAGCTCCTCCAATGGGCTTCAAATGACAAGCCAATCTCCAAGTTCTTCTCCTTGTGCAAATCTGAAATGAAAGCCCAACAACAAGTCAATGAAAGCCCAAAGCAAATGAAATCAAATCAAAGCGGAATTAAATCAAACTCTAATGCCTCCCCGGCAACGACGCCAAGATGAACGTGCGCATTGTTGATTGTGCACTTCCGTTGTCGAGAGTTCCGTCCACGAATCAATACACTCACCTTCTCTAAACTGTCTCACAGATATAAAATTGCAAAGATGAACTCATACAGTGATGAGAACATGTCATGTCCACAGGGAGGCTGAATAGAAATTGAATCAAACTACTTTGATTTGACAACATTCTCACGGACACAATAACACTGGGATAACATTGCATGAGTATAATTCTGTAAATTGCACCAGCCAAATTCCTCACAACTCGACGGATCAAAGATAACGAACGAACGAACTGGATTGAAAAAAAAAAAAAAAACTTGTTATCACTGTACCCTCTCAGCTCGAGGGATCAAACAAGTAACAATATCGACTCTACACAAATACCAGTCACTATTTCCAGAACTTAATGATCAAATAGAAAATAAGAAACAGAAGTTTACTATTGCTAAATTGGAATTCTCAAGCTACGAAGAACAGAAATAAGAACACAATTAAGAATACTAAGAATGTTATGCCCTGAATTTTATTCACTTATCGTTTATGTATGTGCATTTGATTGTAGCAAGTATGGTAGGTGTATTTGGTAGTGTGTATTGTAATTCTATATTTCTCATGAATAACATGCATGTATTTTATGATATTTAGGTGAGAATAGGCAATTAGCTAAATTGTGCATATTGTGTGTAGTAAGCATCCCATGCATATAGTACTTAAGTAATGTTGTGCAAGTTTAATCTAGTTACCGGTGTGCATGTGGTATCTATCTATTTCATGCATAATGTACATAAGTATGCTACACCCGTGTGTGTATACCATATATATTATATGTCAAATTAGGTGTGTGCGTGCAAGAACTACTTTGTGGAATAGATTATTCCTAACTAACTTAATTCATATTACCTCCTAATGATTGCGAGGCTCTCGCAATTCTTGTCATTTTATTTTGCCATGTGTTGAGTCACGCTTATGTAAAACATCATGTGCGCATAGGTAGATATCTACGTACATCTTATCTTAGTGTACTTCTGTATGCATGTGTATGCCTAGGTATAAATGTTATTGATTGCATGGTGTAGTAATATACGTGTTATACCCTATACATTGTATGTATATACGTAGTGTAAATACAATTCTTTGTGTGTTGAGTCATGTTGTGTATATGTATATATATATATACATTGTATGCGTATGTAGATGTTCATGTACGTGTATTATCTTGATGTACCTACGTATGTATGTGTAAGATTAGTAGTAAATATTGGATGTTTACATGGTATAGTGGTGTATACATTATACTACATAGGTTTCATGTACATGTATGTATGTATGGATTAAGCATGGTTTCTGCATGATTTTAAGTTTTGGCCGAAGGGCCATTGGCGTCAACATGTATGGACGCCCATGAGGTGTCGGCGTCCATATCGATGGATGCCAAGCCCTCAGTAGCCATCCATATAGGTGGACGTTTACTTGTCTGACCTGCATGCGCAGCAGACCCGAAATTCCGGGGACAAGCAACCCCAGCCATTGGGGAGCTTTCCCCACGGTTGTGAAGCCCTCACATCACCATCTGCGTGATAGGAGAGGCCTCTCTCCTATAAACCAACCACTCCTTGCAACCCAAGAGCTCTCTTGGCTCTTTGCAAGAGGAGAGAAGAAAACCCTAGCTATGGGAGAACAAGAGAAGACCTGAAGTTGGTGGCCTTTGATCCGTCGACTGGAGGTGCAAACCAAGGAGTTACAACGTCTGGAGGATAGCCCACGCATCCAAGAAGAGATCCCAACCCCAAGGTGCCATCTACATCGACAGGGGAAGAGGATCGAAGGAGTTTCTGAGCACCTTTTGGCAAGGCCGAGAAGGGCTTCATCAACATATTCTGATCTTTGTAGAATTTTTAGAAAGGCAAGTAAACCTAGATCTTGATCCTATACATGTCCCCTTGAGTCTTAGTATTTTTACGGATTTTTCCTCGAGTCCTGGAACCCCACATTCACCAAATCCCTGGAGCTCGGTCTGTGTTTTGCATAGACCGGAACTTAACGTCAAGATCACTTGCCGCCAAGTTCTTCTATTAGCGGCCGTCGATATGGCCGTTAATCTCCTTTAAACGGCCAGACTATGCCGTTAAGTTCCTTAGGACAGAACAATGAGCTGTTCTCTCCTCCTATATGATAAATTTCCGATGTGTTTCGCATGAGGATATATTGTAAACACTATATGTTATCTAATATGGTTAATGGAATGTGTTTGAGAGATTTTTATACTTTTTTGTGATTTATCTAAATTGTTAGAATTATGTGAAATGCATGTGAAATGAAGATTATGGGTATGGTAGCTTACTATTTGTATGATCCATGTGTAATTAGATTTCCATAAAATTTCCAGATGAGGTAAATGCATGTCAGTCCATGTTCTGAGAATTTGGGAATTTTTCCATGAATATGAAACTGGTTAAAATTTTTGTAGTAGAAAATAGAGAGCATGCCTAGATTGGTTTAAAACTCCGGAAAATTTGCATGTTGTGTAAAAATTTCGGGGAAAATTTTTGTGACATTATGAATGATAGGTATAGACCTGTGAATAGTTAATTCGAACATTCATGTTATGTTCCATGATAAATTAAATTATAAATGGCATGAGATTGTATGTCTTAATTTCTGTAAATGTAATATGATTCAGAAAAATATGAAAATTTGCATGTGTGATTATAAACCTTAAATTAGTATGTGGTTAAATTCTCATGTTATTTGGATAACTGTAGAGTGCTCTACATGTGAAACTGTGCAAACATGTGAAACAAATGTGTTAGATTGTGAAATTGTGATCCATGATATGTTAATGTGAAATAATGTTATAACAACAACCTTAAAGTATATGAAGTGATAGTGTGCTTGCATGTGAAAACTAGTTTACTAGCATGCCATGTTTATGTTTTTCCATATGTTAATATCTCAATCAAAATGCCATGCTTAGTATCATATCATGTAGTTTAACATTCGTCATGTAATGGTGTATGTGAGTAAACTTAGACAACCATGATTATTTATGCAATACAAAAAAAAAATGAACATGTAGACTTATCTAAGGGATAAGATAATATGTGAATAATTATAGATCCATGTAATTGAATGAAATGCATACAAGAACCAAATAAAGTGTGATTATGAACATGGTAAATGCATGAATAATATTTGGATTCCATGCTAGTTGAAATGCTCAATTAGTATAAAAGTTTCATACTTAAGTGCTTATTGATTGCTAAATGGTTCCGCCATGTTTTAACCCTCAAGTCATGCTATAAAATGTGAAGCTATGTGCATGTGATTTTATTATGTTAAAACAATAAGTAAATTGTATAAATAAATACGAAAAGGGCATGTGAAAAGAAAGTAGTCATCGTGCTAGCTTGTTCATTTTTCCTTATGCTCACTTTGATGCTTCAGTGGTAGAGATATCTATGGAATGTAATAATGTGTGGACGAACCATGCTATACGTTAGGTGTATGAAATGTGTACATGTGTATGATGTAATGCTCATGATTTAGAATAGAAATATGATAGACTAAAGCATGCTCATGTGACTATAATACGTATTGCTAGTTAAGAGTAAGGACCATGAGTACCCTTGCGATTTGATGATAGTGTGCATCTCTTTAATGTTAATGCCTTATTGTGAGTGTGACATGTTTAAGTTTAAGACTTTGGTTGCTTGCTGAGTCTTTGGACTCACCCTTGCTTCGACATACTGGTTGACAGGTATCATGCACTAGAAGGAAGCTTAGTGAGGAGCGCCAATTAGAAGACTGTTTTGTGGAGCTGCGACTAGTTGTACTTTTCTTTTTCTCAGAGTATGACAATAATTATTGTATGGGCAATATTTGGACAATGTAGTTCTTTTATCTTGTAGTAATGTGGACATTGTCTTTCTATTTCTCTATTTAGATTGTGGAATGTGTGTTGGTGATGGATTAAAAGTTGAGTTATTTATTTTATTCTGCTGTACTCTATTGCTATCCAAGTACATATCAACCTATCGACCAGTGTTGGGTACATGTCCCACTGTGACGACGCCCTTTATACCGATGGGGATTGGTATAATCGTACCGGTATGAAGAGGGTCGTTATAAAGAAGCTCCGAAATCGCTCGTGAAGTCAAAACTAGATCTGTTGCAATAAGAACTGAACTCATGACTCATATGTAAATCTGAACTATGTAAGCTTCTGAAATCCCTCTAGAAGCCGTCGAACCAAGAAAGAAGCAATCACTAGATCGATCTCTCTCAGCACAACTAGTCCATTCTCACAAAAGACCGAAGAACTAAAAAAACTCCAATTCCACTGCATCGCTCTCCAGCACAGACGAAATGGCAAAAATTCACACAGAAGAAAAAAATTGGAAGACTCCAAACAGAAGAACTGAGAAATTAAACTGGATCGAAATCTCTCACAGCTCTCACAGGAGAAAAGAAAACAACATGTCTACCTCTCCCGGCAGTAGTGATCCCAAAACGAGCCAAGGATGGGTTCCATTGGTCGCCCTATATGCCTTCTCTGCAGTGAATACCTCCGGAACTCCTCAGACGCACCAGATGCCAACAGAAATTTTGTAGGACAACAAAAAGGGAACATCTCACAAGATAGATTAAAATTGCTAAGAAAACTCACAGAATTCTCAAGGAAAGTGCAAGAAGAAGGCACTAACGAAACAATTATCAAATGCAAATCCTAAACACAATTTAAAATCAAAACCTCCCCCACAGAATACTAAGATACGAACATCAAGAACAACTACTACATAACTTCTCCAATTCACAGTGGAAGGAATAATGAGCAGTAAAAATAGAACTATTAAACAAGGAAATTCTCGAACACTAGGAAGAACAGAACAATCAGAAACCAGAAATTAACAAGATCTCTCGTCTCTTTATATTGCCAAGCTTCCAAAAGGAGAAACCATTGAACTCCAGAATACTAAACTCAAAATAAGAAAGAAACTAAAACCCCCAAAATTCTAAACCTAAAAACAAAAAAAAAAACAGAGCTACCGAAATCTCCAACCCTGGAAGAACAGGAACGAAAAAAAAGTAAGAAAACCCAAAATAATCCAACTACCCCACTTGTCCCACCCCCTACAGAAGGATGGAAAGAACAACAAGAACTAACAACAACAAAAAAAACTCCCAAAAAAAAAACTCGAACCAGCCAAGACCCCCAACTGTGAGGACCTTGGGGTCCTTTTATAGATGCTTGGGCGCCTCCTCTCGAACTCCTCTTGTGCAAGCCCTGCACACTTGGCCGCCACCTCAGCCCAGCATCTGGTCCGCATCAGGGTGCCAGAAGCCACCTCAGCTGGTCCCTGGTCCAACCGCATGCGGAGATCCATCAGCTCTCATGGCCACATCGCACAGCACCGGCCACACCCGCTTTCATCGCGCCGCTTCAACAGGTTCCCCGCACACCCCTGCAGCGCACCAGAGCTTGCTCGCCATCGCACCATGCCCGGCTCCATCTATACGAGCCCAGCCCGCCATCTTCACCAGCTCGCCGTGCCCCTGGTCCCTGTAGCACAGCACCAGCACCGCCCACACCTTCTGGCGCTGCATCTGGGCAACCAGCACACCCATCCCATCGCCATGGCAACTGCCACCTTCACCTGCTCTGGCCACAGCACTACACCCGGGAGCTCCCAGCAGCTTCCTGTTGCTTCCCGAAGGCTCTTCTTCTTCCACCTGGACCATGAGAAAACGATTGGGTGAGATATATTAAAAACAATATTTGCTTAATAGGATTAGGTGAGATATATAAAAACTATTAAAAAAATTATTTATTTACAAACTCCTATTAAAAAAATATTTACAAAAGATATTATTGTACCAGGAATTTATCTACAGTGTTTATTTACAAATACCTAATTAGTCAATCTAAAAAAAAAGAATGACTTATTTGAATGAAATCTAACATGTGTATTCTAAATATCAACTAATATACGAATCTAATTAATATTTACAAGAATTATTCATGAAAGTATAAAACCAAGATTTATTTATGTACAATGTATTTGCAAAAAGAGAAAACACTTTATTTGTCACACTATTCAAAAGACATTGACTTTATTAAATGAGAATCTAACTTTGTGTTCTACTCAAAATTATTTAACTAATATGCTTGAAAACCTATTAATGGATGAAAATGAGAATTAAAATTAAATTGTGCATTGTTTATGGACAAAGATGTCTAAAATTACTATATGTATGAAATTTAACGCGAAAATTTGTGTCGTTATCAACCACCTGCTACTACCTGCCCGGGCTGCCATGCTTCCTGGTACATGTTCCTGAAGAACTGCTTTGCCAAGGGAAACCAGTCTGCATACTGCTGCGGCTGAGGCTGGCACTCCTACTACTGCTGCCCGCCTGCTGCTGCTGCTGCCGCTGCACCTTGAGGCTATGCCACTGACTCCTCTGCTGACACCTCCTCCTAGACCTGCCCCTACGCGGGCACATCAGACTCATCCTGATGTTCTACCAACTCTCTGACCTGCCTGTGCGTGCGCGGAGCCATGTCCTACACAGCACGCAACCAACAAGGTTAACAATACCACTCGGGCGGCTGGCAGTGTACTTGTACTACCGTTGGGACTTCCTGTTGCAGTTTAAATCCACTACAAGTCCTGTTATACTCTCGCTCTGATAGAAATTGTAACGACCCTGAGAACCCGACCCTCGGCCCATGCCGAGGACCCGATTTTCGCGATCGCCGCCACAGATCCGGAGACCCAGAAGGGCTATAATATATATCTAATAGGATATGTAATGGAAGTAAACGTCAACTGCTAAACTTGAAGCATACAAGTGGAAATAGGAAAGAGAGCGAGACCACTACGTACCGCTCTAAGTACAGTCCCAACGCACGCACGCTAGTACAAGTAAAAGGCAGGGGAAGAACAAATCCCTTAGAGGCATACCCTGAGGGTGACGTAGACTAAAAAGGGGAACCACTGCTAGCTATGGGGTCCTTGCCTACCGCCCCGTCTCCTCTGCCCGGCGTGCGCTCTGCCGTTGCTGAGAAGTCTCACCTGGGAAGAAGGAAGGATGAGCTTCACAACAGAAGCTCAGTAGGGGCTACCAATCTCCTACTGGCTCTAACAGGCAGAAGAATATATATAACAATTAAAATAATAGAAGTTTATATCTTCTACCTCTGAACGGAAGTGCGGAAGCGAAGCTACATCTAGCACGGTGCGGAAGTACAACACGATCGGAAACTCCGTACGACTGCTCGTCGTGACCACCACACGGCTAGTAAAATACAAACAAGGGGAACCCCGCCTGAACAAGGAACACTAGCTACGAAAAATGCTACCACTAGTCAAAGGTCAGGTGCACCCACCAATGTCTTACCCTCGACCCAGGTCCTGACCCTCACGTCTCGTTAGAGCGAGGAAGGACACAAAGTACACAACAGTAACTGCCATAGTCTGTCCGGACGACGATCCCACGTCTGGCCTCTCTAAGCGGTTCCGGGGCCGCAAAGAGCGAGGCAGTGAGAAAAGGACTGGCTAGCCTGCACCAGGTAGAACTCTGGTCGTCCTCGGTGTCCCAGGCCTAACCAAGAAAGCTCTAAAAATGACTAGACGCTACTGTCCAAACCACCATTTTCTCCTCACTCTAGAGTCCGTGACTCGAGTACACTCGTCGCCCCGAATGCTCCCTCTAAGGCGCATGAGGATGGGGTCCCAGGCAATGGTAACAATCTCTCTCACGAGACAAGCCCTCAAGTGCTGAGCATTGGGCGAAGACTAGTGTAGGACCGTACTAGGGAACTAGCACAGGTGCCACGGGTACAGTAAAAGAAGCGGAAACGGCGAAGACCAAAACCTATCTCTCGGTTGAAGTCATGACGCATCGGGCCATCGTGACCAGGTCGCGATGCCCTACCCTGCCGTGACACTATCGCAGCGGCCTTAGCCATCGCGATCAGGTCGCGACACTCAAGAGCATCACGATCCGGTCGTGATCGGCCAGGCTGTCGCGACAAGATTGCGACCTCTATAATGGTCGTGTCTTCAGCAGAGGGGGGTTCCAGAGCGGACCTTCCAGAATCCACCCCAAAAACATGAAACAAACAAGCCACAGGGGGAGGGGGACATGCTCAACATGTATGAAAGCTGTAAATCTTCACATACCACCCTTGCAACCCCACAAACATGGATTTATACAAATCTACGCTCGAAGGAAAACCTCACTCAACCTCGAGCATGGATTCCTCACACCCCCAAGTCACAACCCACGGAGAAAACACGATCTAAAGGGGGAAGGAAGCATGCTTAGGGCAAGAGGATCAAGTGTCCCTACCTCCAAGTGTAGAGCCGACCCGTTGGGGCCTTCACATAGGAATGACCACCTCCTCCTCGCTCCACGCAACACGAACATGCCCCCTGCACGGATAGGACGACACCCTCCTTAGCACGAACACCCCGAACATGAAGAACCACCAATAAACAACAAGGAAGCTCGAGGGAAGGAGAAGGGGGAAGAAGGGAGAGTGAGAGGGTGTGAGGGGGAGAATGGGGCGCACCTTCGGTTTTAAACTGACGGCCCCCAGAATGCAACGGGCCGACCCGGAGCGACAACCAACGTGTCGTGACACCCCTAGGCGTCGCGACCTTGTCATGGCGGCCGCCCCCAGCGCCACCCCAAAAAGGCGGTCAAACCTCAAAGACCAGAAAAGCAATCGTGACGGCTGACCAGGTCGCATCAATGCTGCACGCGCCTAACACCAGACAAAGCCATTCTGAAAGAAAGGACACTGGTCACATATGTCAGAAAAGTAGTCACGACACCTTCACATGCCGCAACAAGGACGCGACGGCTACCCCTGTCGCGACAAGAATGCGACGGCCTGGTACGACGCGACCCAAACCTGTTGCGGCAGGCCGCTCTGGTGTGACCAAGTTGTGGCCAGGGCACCTGTCGCGACCCTAAAGACGGGGCCAAAGGGCCCAGGAGCACCGGGTCTTATAGTTAGACTCTCGCTTTGATACCAACTGTAATGACCCTGAGAACCTGACCCTCGGCCCAAGCTGATGACCCGATTTTTGCGGTCGCCGCCCACAGATCCGGGGACCTGGAAGGGCTATAACACAAGTATAATAGAATATGTAAGGGAAATAAACGTCAGCTACTAAACTAGAAGCACACACGCGAAAGTAGAAAGAAGAGCGAGACCGCTGTGTATCACTTTAGGTACAGTCGCAACACACACACACACACTAGTACAAGTAAAAAAAGGGGAAGGCAGAGCCCTTAGGGGCATACCCTGAGGGTGAAGTACAACTAAAGAGGGGAAAACCCACTGCTAGCTATGGGGACGACGACTACCGCCCCGCTTACTCTGCCTGACGCGCACCCTGCCGCTGCTGAGAAGTCTCACCTGGAAAAAGAAGGGATGAGCTTCACAACAAAAGCTCAGTAGGTACTACAAATCTCCTATTGACTCTAACAGGTGGGAAGGAATATGCATATAAAGAAATTGAATAACAGTAGTTACATATTCTACACTACACGGGAAAAGTGCGGAAGCAAAGCTACCAACTAACGACGGTACGGAAAGAGACAATGTGGTCGGAAACTCCATAAACCTGCACGTCGTGACCACCACACGGCTGGCAATGCAAACAGAGAGAACCCTACCTGGACAAGAGACACTAGCTACGGAAGCCACTACCACTAGTCAACCGGTCAGGTGCGTCCACTAACATCTTATCCTCAACCCAGGTCCAAACCTCCACTCTTGTCAGAGTGGGGCACGAACACAAGTACACAACAGTAACCACCGTAGTCTGGCAGGACTACAGTCCTACGCCTGGCCTCTGTAGGTGGTTCCAGGGCCACAAAGAGTGAGGCAGTGAGAAAAAAGACTAGCTGGCCTACACCGGGTAGAACTCCGGCCATCCTCGGTGCCCCAGACCAACCAAGAGAGCTCTGTAAACTCACACGCGCACAAACTTATTGCAACCTCAATGACTTACATTTCAATTCTCTTTTGAAGGAACTTAAACACTAGCAATGGCAGCGGAGCGTCTCAACTCCGTGACATGCACACACCATCCAGCAGCTTACCCAGGCTTTACTCCAGGCTGCTGGAGCTAATAACAACGATAACCGAGGAGCTGGAGAATTACATCGGAACTTCCGCAAGTAGAACTCGCCTTGATTCAGTGGGACCACTGACCCTGATGAGGCAGAAAACTGGCTCAAGGAGATTGAGTGTATCTTCTGCGTTATGCAGTGTGCAAATAGGGACAAGCTTTTAATTGCAACATTCTAGCTCAAGAGGGACGCCCGCGCGTGGTGGGAGTCTGTTGAGGCGACAAGAGCTGATGCACAATGTACATGGGAGGAGTTCAAGGAGCACTTTAACTCCAAGTACTTCTCAGAACGAGTCCAAGAGAGGAAGGCATCTGAATTTGCTGCATTAAGATAGAGGAACCTAACTGTTGCTGAGTATGAGGATCAGTTCTCTCGGTTGGCGTGCTATGCCAATCATCTAGTCGGCACAGAAAGGATGAAGGCCAAACACTTTCTTAATGGGCTTAGGCCCACATACATCACATAGCTAGCACCTATGGACATTCAGACCTATCCAGAGATGGTCAAGAAAGTACAGTTACTGGAGGATGAGACCGAACTCACCAAGCACATCAAAGGTAGAATGGTCAAGAAGGAGCAGACATCCAGAGCACCGATCAAGCCCACTAACGGCAAGAAAAGCCATTAAGTATCACTAACGGGCAAAGCCAGGAGCGGAAGCCCAAAGTCCCCACCCATACTGCTCCGAACAACAAGCCTATATGCAAGCACTGTGACAAGCTAGGTCACACAGTAAAAGAATGCTAGAGGAAAAGGTGGGCACATGCCTACGTTGCGGGAGCCGAGACCACCGTATTCCTAAGTGCCCTCTGCTGAAGTAGAACGAGAAGCGTCCTACGGGACAGAGAAAACCGGTCAACTGTAGGCCCTACAAGAGGTGGAAACCACCGAGGAAGGTGGAGTTGTGGAAGGTACTCTACTGGTCTTTTCTCAATCAGCATTTGTTTTGTTGACACTGGTGCAACACATTCATTTATATCACAAGTATTTACTGATACATTAACTGAAAAACTTGCATCTATGGAATTTGAACTACCTATCACTACACCATTGGGAGAAAAAGCTCAATTTAACAAATACTTTCCATTAGCTGACGTTAAGATTGGTGATCTTAATTTGAGAGCTAACTTGATCTATATGCCCATGGAGGACTACGATGTCATTCTGGGATCCGATTGACTATCTACTTATGGGGCCATTGTTGATTGTAAGAGAGGGAAGATCTCCTTTAGTGAATTCCCTAAATTGACCTTCACGGGACGTAGACACAAGAGGCACTTGTCTCTCGTCTCTACTATTAAGGCACAGAACATGATAAGGAAGGGTTGTGTGGCATTTCTTGCCGCAATTGTGGTTGAAAAGAAAACAACTAAGATATCAGACTTACATATAGTGCAAGAATACCCCGATGTGTTTCCCGATGAGCTGCCAGGCATTCCACCTGAAAGAGATGTCAATTCTCAATTGACCTCATACCTAGAGCCGCACCGGTTTCATGCCAACCCTACAGGATGTCCCCCACTGAATTGAAAGAGTTAAAGGAGCAATTGATGGAACTGCTGAAAAAGGAATTTATCCGACCAAGTACTTCTCCTTGAGGAGCACCGATGTTGTTTGTCAAGAAGAAGGACGGATCTATGAGGTTATGCATCGACTACAGGTAGTTGAATCATCTCACTATCAAGAACAAGTACCCTCTGCCTCGTGTTGATGAGTTATTTAATCAAATATCAGGAGCTGAATACTTTTCTAAGATTGACCTTAGATCGAGATATCATCAGATGAGAATAAAGATGCGGACATCTACAAGACAACTTTCAGGAGCAGGTACAATCATTATGAATTTGTAGTCATGCCTTTTGGACTAACCAATGCTCCTGTAGCTTTTATGCAATTGATGAACAACATATATCGGCCATACCTCGACAAGTTCGTCGTGGTGTTTATTGATGATATTCTCATATACTCCAAGACCAAGGAAGAGCATGAGGAGCATCTGAGGATCGCTCTGCAGATCTTGCGAGACAACCAACTCTACGCCAAATTGAGCAAGTGTGAATTCTGGCTCGAGGAGGTGTCATTTCTAGGCCACGTTATATCCAAGGATGTATCGCAGTCGATCCTTCCAAGGTTGAAGCTGTACTTAACTGGGAGAGACCGACTAATGTCACTAAGATCAAAAGCTTTCTTGGACTGGCTGGCTACTACAGGCGGTTCATAAAGGACTTCTCCAAGATAGTTGTACCTCTTACGCGTCTTACGCGGAAAGAGAACCCATACGTCTGAAGAAAGGAGTGCGAGAAGAGCTTCTAGACACTCAAGCAATTGTGGACTTCTGCACCTGTCCTCACATTACCAGTCGAGGCGCAGGATTTTCAGTCTACACTGATGCATCTAGAATCAGTCTAGGCTGCGTATTAATGCAGAATGAAAAGGTGATAGCTTATTCTTCAAGGCAGTTGAAGCTTCATGAAGTCAATTATCCGGTCCATGACTTAGAATTAGCTGCTGTGGTATTTGCACTCAAGATATGGAGGCATTATCTGTATGGGGAACAATTTATTGTCTACTCCGACCACAAGAGTCTGAAGTACTTGTTTTCTCAGAAGGAGCTCAATATGAGACAAAGGAGATGGCTGGAGTACTTAAAGGATTTTGATTTCAACATTCAATATCACCCAGGCAAAGGTAATGCAGTAGCTGATGCACTTAGCAGAAAGCCAGTAGCTTCATTATCATGTTTAATCATGGGCGAAATGCAATTATTAGAACAGTTCGTCAGTCTGGATCTGAATATTGAGCAAAGAAGTGATAAGATGATAGTTGCCAATCTTAGAGCACAACCTGACATTTTTGTCGAGATCAGAGAGCAACAGGTTAATGATCCATTTCTAGTCAGAGTCAGAGAGACCATAGCTGACAAGCCGGATTTCTCCATCACTGAGGATGGAAGAATACTATTCCAAGCCAGGACATGCGTGCCTGACAATGAAAAGCTGAAGAGAAAGCTAATGGATGAAGCCTACAAGACAAAGTACACCATTCATCTAGGCACAACCAGATGTACCAAGACATGAAAAGGTCATTTTGGTGGCCAAACATGAAGCGTGAGGTGGCTGAGCATGCCGCGCACTGCCTCACATGCCAACAGGTAAAAGCTAAACATCGTCGTCCTGCAGGTGTACTTAGACCCCTGGACATACCCGAATGGAAGTGGGAAAGTATTGGCATGGATTTTATCATGGGTTTACCCTAAACTCGTGGTGGACTTGATGCTATATGGGTTATTGTGGACAGTTTGACTAAGTCCGCACATGTTCTTACCATTAAGAGCACCTGGAGTGTTGATGTGCTTGCAGCCTTATATGTGAAGGAAATTGTGAGATTACATGGAGTCCCCGTGTCTATAGTCTCAGACCGTGATCCCAGATTCACATCTAGGTTCTGGAAGGGACTTGAGACTGCATTGGGCACGAAACTCAATTTCAGCACTGCCTTCCACCCACAGACGGATGGACAAATAGAAAGGACAAACCAGATAGTGGAAGACATGCTACGTGCCTGCACTATAGACTTTGAAGGATATTGGAATGGGTAGCTATCCCTGATTGAATTTGCCTACAACAACAATTATCAGACCAGCATTAAGATGGCACCATTTGAAGCACTATACGGTAGAAGTTGTAGATCGCCTGTATGCTAGAACGAAGTGGGTGAACAGCAGTAGTGTGACCCGATATGGTGCAGACCACTAGCAGGGATATACAGATTATCAGAGACAGGATTAAGATAGCTCAGTCCAGGCAGAGGAGCTATGCTGATAAAAGAAGAAGAGATTTAAAATTCCAAATCAGAGATCATGTGATGCTCAAAGTATCCCCGACCCGAGGATTTCAATGGTTTGGGATGAAAGGCAAGCTAAGGCCAAGATTCATAGGTCCATTTGAGGCCTTGGATAGAGTTGGTGAGGTGGCATATCGCTTGGCACTACCTCCTTAGTTTTCAATAGTACACAATGTTTTTCATGTGTCAATGCTGAGGAAGTACGTGTATGATCCGTCACACGTAATCAGCTATGATGACATTATTTTGAATAAAGATATGACTTATGAAGAAAGACCCTGAAGATATTGGACAAGAAGATGCAACAGCTTCAGAATCGATCTATACCCATGGTTAAGATATTGTGGAGGAATCACGAGGTCGAAGAAGCCACTGGGAACCCGAAGCAACGATGTGTTGAAATTATCCGAAATTATTCAGTAAGTCTCTCTTCCTCTTACGATCATATGAATTTAGAGACCAAATTCTTTTTAAGCGGGGGAGGATGTAGTACCCTTGATTTTTAAAATCTAAATAAAATAAATTAGATAAATGAGATAAATAGATTTAATTGGAATAAAGAGATCATAAATAGAACTTAAGGGAATTAAACCACTACCCATTAAGCTAAATTAGTAATTGGATGTATTAATAGCCCAAACATAAAAGAATGGGCCCAATTATGAAGAGCCCATTATAGGATGAGAGTTAATTAAGTAAAATTCATATTTAAAAATAATAGTAATTATAAAAGGGGTAAGATCAATATTAATAAGTCATAAATATCCAAAAAGAGTCCTAGACTTACCCTAACCCTTTACCCACGAAATTGGCTCTCTTCCCAATCCAAATTAGGAGATAATGGCAAAGGGAGAAGGAGATAAAGAAGAAATTCGAAATTTAATAAGAAAGAAAGAGTTTTGGAAACCTTGGACTCTATTAGCAACCAAATAAACCCTAATCTGACCCTATCAACCCTCATTTGTGTGTTGAGACTTTGGGAGACAAAGGGAGAGGCTGGAGAACGTAGGAGCTTGGAGAAGGCTTGGAGCAGGAAGGTTTTTCTATTTTCGTCTCCAAACTAGGGTTTTCTTTACTTCAATGAAAGGTAGGAAATCTCTCAAGCTTAACTCATGTAAAAATTACTCAGGGTAGTCTTCATGATCCCCTTTGAAAGCCCTCTAATTTTGCTCTATTTCGTTCTTCCATGAGGGCGAATTAAATGCCCAAACTTCTGATAACATGTTGTGCCCGAACCATCATATTTGTGTTCAATCCTCGTTTGTACATGATCCCGTGTCCTGATATAATTCTCTTAAATACTACATGATCCTAGCTTTCTAACGCCCCTGGTTTCCCTAATTTTCATCATGCATCCTTAGTGAATTAAATCCTTGATCCTTGACTGTGCATAATTAGGTTATCGAGAAATAACCTATTCAAAGCATGCCTTATATATGTTTGTTTTCTAATTAACCATGCTCAATGATAGATCTCTATGTCTAGTTCATTTAAAATTGATCTCGTATTTTTTTGAGGTTTCTGTGATTTGATACAGATTTTTGAAGTGACTAGTATCGAAGGAGCCCCACCTGGAACAAAGGGCAAACCCCTTTTCTGGGCTCGGGCCACCCTCTGAGATTGCGACACTCCGATGCATCGCGACCTCAGGAGGGGGTCACGACAAGGAGAACCGTCGCGATCTATCGTGACGAGTCGACATGTCGCGACCTACCCCCGGTTCACCCCAGCGCCGTTTCAGTAGAACGCGCCATGCAAGGGCGTTGTGATGACCTTAACGTGACACCTCTGTGCGTCGTGACCTGAACTCTCTGATCGCGCCAATTACTGACATCGCGACCTGAACCCTGAACGCGCCGGTCTGCCTTGTCGCGACCTGATCACGACAGTGACCTACGTCACGACCTGACTGTGGCGGCCAGCACCCTAAATTACCATCATACCCTGCTATTAATGACATATAAGCCTGATTTCGCTCAACTAAGTACTGTCATGATTAGTTTCGAGTTGTTAAATGTAAATGGATAAATTCTCCATGAAATTTATTAATTCAAAAGTATGTGCACAACCATACATGTTCTCTTGATTCATCTACACTTGCACACACTAAACATTAGTGTTTGCCATTTGCCCCTATTAAATTACTCAATAATATATCTGGTAATTTAGATAAATAAATTACTAAATTTCCCTATTTTAAATAATTACACTTGTCTTTGTTTTCTCGTGCGCTTTATACACCGTTACCGCTTTCCTCGGCCTTCGAGCACTCGAGGCACGACGGACCCTAGTTTTCTACACACTCTCTGGCATGGACTACCTCTCCACCGGGAAGACTCCTGACTAGACCAGGGAATCCTTGTCAAGGCTTCCATAAGTCTTCTTGCTTTGGCGCACGTCCTTAGCCAACGAGCTGGTTGTACCCTAAAACCTGTTACACCCCTAGGGATCAGTACGGTTCAAACGGCCTTAGTGTTTTGTTCTTACCTTGTGTTCACGCCGGACCATTTAGTCTGTGTTCATAGCACGGCTAGTGGGCGGTTGTGACTTCTACCAGACTGTCGGTACCCGACCTGGTGCTGTGCAACTGTTACTATCCTGGTTTAACGACATTTTACGGTTATACCCCTATCTCATCTACTATCTCGTTACTCTCATCTGTTCACTTTCACTCTATACTCTCATCTATTTCGTCTATTACTCTCATCTCTTCTTGGTACTCTATTTGGCCATACAATTGATTCTCAAGAATAATAAACAAGTGCTATATGCCAGTGCAATAGGGCCCAGTCTGGTCCTGGGGAGAGCTCCCGAAAAGTGCTATTTCCTTGCAAGGGTTACATGATCAGGATGTGTACGGCATGCATCCAGTGCCATTTAATACTATAACAATTATCATTGACAATCAAAGTGCTATCTATTCAAAATGCTATCTGTTCAAGTGCTATCTATTCAGTGCTATACAAGTGCTATTATCGTTACATGGCCATTCTATGATCGTCATCGTTGTGCTATTTTCACTATACCAGTGCTATTGCTCTCTTGCTATCGTTACTTGCTCTACATGACTATACTCTTTCGTTACCCTGTCATTCAAGACATTAATTATTTAAAGCATGCTTGTTCTCATGAGATATTAAGTCCTACTGGGCATTATTCGCTCATCCTGCGTGCTTATTTCATGTGTTCAGGTGAGTCGGATGGATATGACCACACTCACGAGGATGGGACTGATGAGGATGTTGTTCAGGAGTGACCCGATCAGCTATCATGGCGTAGTAGTTATTTTAGTTAGTAGTCAATCAGTCAATATGTATTAGTTTGAATTTGAATAAATACTTTGGGCCCTAGTTATGGCACTGATGGAATGATGTAATAGTTAGTTGATATTATTTCCAATTGTGCAATGGTTGGTCATTTATTCTCGCTCTGTACTATTTAATAACTGTAATTCCGCTTCGATATTCTGCATCAGGGTGTTACACACACACTAGTACAAGTACAAAAGGGGAGGGCAGAGCCCTTAGGGGCATACCCTGAGGGTGAAGTACAACTGGGTGGGGGGGGACCCACTGCTAGCTACGGAGATGACGACTACCGCCCTGCCTACTCCGCCCGACACGCGCCCTGCCGCTGCTGAGAAGTCTCACCTGGAAAAGAAGGGATGAGCTTCATAACAAAAGCTCAGTAGGGACTACCAATCTCCTACTGACTCTAATAGGTAGGAAGGAATATGCATATAAAAAAATTGAATAACAGCAGTTACATATTCTACACTACACGAGAAAAGTGCGGAAGTAAAGCTACCAACTAATGACGGTACGGAAAGAGACAACGCGGTCGGAAACTCCATAAACCTGCACATCGTGACCACCACATGGCTGGCAACGCAAATAGAGAGAACCCTACCTGGACAAGAGACACTAGCTACGGAAGCCACTACCACTAGTTAACCGGTCAGGTGCGTCCACTGACATCTTATCCTCGACCCAGGTCCAAACCTCCACTCTCGTTAGAGTGAGGGCAGGAACACAAGTACACAACAGTAACCGCCGTAGTTTGGCTGGACTACAGTCCCACGCCTAGCCTCTCTAGGTGGTTCCAGGGCCACAAAGAGCGAGGCAGTGAGAAAAATGACTGGCTGGCCTACATCGGGTAGAACTCTGGCCATCCTCGGTGTCCCAGACCAACCAAGAGAACTTTGTAAATGACTCGACACCACTGTCCTAACCACCATTTTCCCCTCTACTCCAGAGTGACTCGAGTAAGCTCGTCGCCCCGAACGATCCCTCTAAGGTGCACGAGGATGGGGGTCCCAGGCAAACGGTAACAACCTCTCTCACAGGACAGGTCCTCAGGTGCCGAGCATAGGGTGAACGACTAGTGTAGAACCGTACTAGGAACTAGCACTGGTGCCACGGGCACAGAAAGAACCGGAACGGAGAAGACTCCACAAGAAATGGAACCTCACAAGATCTTACTTGTATCTGACACTGTCACGAAGCCCATGGCCATCGCGACACTGTCGCGATGCCAGGGTTGGTTGTGACCATGTCGTGATGCCCTAGGGTGTCGCGACCATGTCACGACGGCCTTGCCGGTCGGACATGATCGCTACCCCTAAACTGGTCGCGACCTCATTCGAGAGGGGTCTCGGGATAGCCCTCCCAAGAACCACCCCAAAATTGGTACAAACCACATCAATAGGGGGAGGGGAGCATGGGAAACACTATAAAAACTTCCAATCAAGCCAAGCCACCCTCAAACCCTAACAAACATGCATTATAAGGAAATCTACGCCCGAGGAAAACCTTACTCACCATGAGCATGGACCTCACACACCCCATAACCCCAAAACCACGGAGAAACAAGGAATCTCAACGGTAGGGGAGCATGCTAGGATGAGTGGGAGACGACGAGTCCCAACCTCAAGGAGTAGAACTGACCCATTGGGGCCTTCACGTCGGAATGGCCACCTCCTCCTCGCTCCAAGCACCACGAGCACATCGCCTACACAAATGGGGCATCACCTCCTCGCCCAAAACTCCCAAGAACCGTCGGAGAACTAAGAAGCTCGGAGGGGGAGAAGAAAGGAGAAGAAGAAGAAAGGAAAGGGGAGAAGGGGGAAAGGGACGCCGGCCTCGGTTTTGAACCGATGCCCCCCAAGACGCGACGGATCGGGCCGACGCGATAGAAAGCATGTCTCGACGCCCCCCGACGTCGCAAGCATGTCGCGACCGCCGAACCCAGTGCGACACCCGAATACTGGGAAACCAGAACGCGACGGCCTGCCAGGTCGCGTCAACGCTGTATCCACCTGACACCCGACAAGGCCATTCTGACAGAAAGGAAAGCGATCAGAACGGTTAGAAAAGTAGTCGCGTTGTGATAAGAACGCGATGCACCCCTGTCGTGACCTGAACGTGACGGCTAGGTGTGCTGCGACCCAAAACATGTCGCGATCGGCTCCTCTAATGTGACAATGTCATGACTAAGGGGTCTGTCGTGACCAAGAGGACAGGGCTAAGGGCCTAAGAGGGCCGGGTCTTACAAATGTGGTGGCAGACGCTCTAAGTAGATAGCCACGAGCTTTGCTAGCTAGTATGATGCTGGGTGAATAGAAGTTTCTAGAACAATTTGCAAGTCTAAATTTAGATATAGAAGAGAAGGAGGAACAAGTGATGGTCGCTAATATCAAGGTACGATTTGACATACTCACTGAAATCAAGGATAAGCAAGGAGCGGATCCTTTCTTAGCTGATATTAAAGAGAAGCTAGAGCAAAGAGCAGATTTCTCTCTAACGCATGATGGAAGGATGTTATTCCAAGGCAGAACATGTGTACCCAATCATGATGACCTCAAAAAGAAGCTGCTAAATGAAGCCCATCAGTCTAAGTACACCATTCATCCCGGATCAACAAAATGTATCAAGACCTAAGGAGGTCTTACTGGTGGCTGAATATGAAGAGGGATGTGGCTGACTTTGTGGCACATTGTTTAACATGCCAGAAAGTCAAGGCTGAGCATTTCAGACTGGCTAGTGGACTACTACTACTGGACATCCCAGAATGGAAGTGGGATAGTATCAGTATGGATTTCAACATAGAATTGCCCAAGACTAAAAGAGGTTTGGATGCAATATGGGTGATAGTAGACAGGTTGACTAAGTCAGCTCATTTCTTGCCAATTAAGAGCACATGGACAATAGATGTGTTGGCTGCACTCTATGTCAAAGAAGTGGTTAGGCTGCATGGGGTTCCGTCTACTATAATATCTGATCGGGATCCTAGATTTACCTCACACTTCTGGAAAGGGTTACAAGTAGCACTGGGTACCAAGTTAAACTTTAGCACTGCCTTCCATCCACAGACGGATGGACAAACTGAAAGAACAAATTAGATAGTAGAAGACATGCTCCGGGCTTGTGTGATTGATTTTAGGGGACGTTGGAATGAGCAGTTATCTTTAATTAAGTTTGCATATAATAGGAGTTGTAGATCACCTCTTTGTTGGGAGGAGGTTGGAGAAAACCAATGGGTTGGACTCGACTTAGTAGAAGAAACTGTCAGGAAGGTCCAGGTTATCCGAAAACGTCTGAAGATAGCCCAGTCAAGATAGAAAAGTTATGCAAACAAAAGGAGAAGAGAGTTAGAATTTTAAGTTGGTGACCATGTTTTCCTATAGGTCTCATCTTCACGGGGAATTCAAATATTTGGGATCAAGGGTAAGCTAAGTCCCAGATTTATCGACCCTTTTGAAATCCTTGAAAGGGTCGGACAGATAGCCTATAGACTTGCCTTACCTCCACAACTAGCAAATGTTCACATCGTCTTCCACATATCCATGATGAGGAGGTATGTGCTTGATGCTGACCATGTGATTCACCATGAAGACCTGGAGATTTGAGAGGACTTAATTTATGACAAGAAACTGATCAAGATATTGGATCAGAAATTGTAACAACTAAGGAATCGTTCAATACCTATGGTTAAGGTTCATGGAGTAGGGAAGGAGTTACGAATGCTACATGGGAATCAGAGGAAAGAATGAAGAAAAACCACCAGGAATTATTCTCAGGTATGGCACTGCACCGTCGTGTATAAATTTGGGGACCAAATTTTCTTAAGTGGGGGAGGATGTAACACCCCAAAAATTTAATTGATTAAAAATTGAGGAAAATAGTAAATGAATAAAAATGTTTAAATAAAAATAAAATAAAATCATAATTAGACTCCCAAGAAGTGGAATCAACTATGTAAATTAATTTGGGCCAAACAAGTCTTATTGGACCAAAGAATAAAAACCCAATGGCATTAAATCCCCAAATTCGTAGGTTTAATTGGGCATAATTTGGAAAGGCCAATTAGAGTTAAGCATATGGTTAGTGGACCCTAAAACTAACCTAATTTCGTGCACAACCACTATGGGAGGTTTCCTAATAGCCATTCTACCTAGATTGGAAAGGGAATCACCAATACTTGGAAGGGCCCAAGCTAGAACTGCAATCCTACTTTCCTAGTTATATTATGACTTGATTTAGCCCTAAATTTATCAATGATCATCATGAGACTCTTGGGGAAGGGTGACCATCATGCTAGGGTCGTGAGAGGAGCTCTGGAAAATTGCTCAATGACATGCCTTTTCACACTCAGATTGGATCTAGTAAGGGTGCTCTTCACTTCACGTTAATCTGAAAATTCAAATTGAATTGAGCAATTTAACTCGATTAGGTTGTCTTTTGGTTCGATTAGGAGAAATTCTCCAAACTAAATTGAACCCAATGTAGTGATGACACCACATTGATTTAATTGCCCCTGTGATGTTCCGGCCGTTCGGATCGTCTTCCTGTGTGTATGGAGGCCAGTGTGTGGCCAATGACGTGAGTAGCAGGTGTTTTCCACAGGTTGTGAGGCTCTGTGGGCCAGAGATTTAGGCCCAAATTGCTCACTGATTCACTGTCTGTGGATGCGACAATTAAGGGTGTCGCATTCCGAACGCGACATCCCAGGGCATCGTGTTCATGAAACCGCTGTTTTTGGTCTTCGTCTGCATGCGCGCCACATGTTGCGCATAGGGCGAGCTTGCTGACGTCGACTTATTGAAGGCGACGGCCTAGTGTGTCACGTTCAAGTCGCGACATAGTGTGGCGTCGCGTTCTTAACCGTGAAGCATTTTTTATAGAACCTCGGCAGAACAGAGCTCATACGAGCTCTGCTCGGCCAGGGGGTTGTGCTAGAGGATTTTTGGGTGATTCGATTTGTTGGAACTCGGTTCGACGCGTTCTCACCGCGAGGACACTACGTGGAGCGGGGGAAACGTCGTGCGGGCTCCGTACTTCGCCTGCTTCACGAAGGTAGGGAGATTTTCCGTGTTTTGTTTCGTGGATTTCTAGTGTGATGTGGATGATGCATTTCTAGCTTTCTAAACAGTAGATAGCATGAGTAGGAACACATTAAAGCATGTAAATGGAATGAGAACCATAGTTTGTAAAGGTTTTGGGGGTGATCCAGATGAGGGATTCCGGATTAGGGTTTGCGCCTATGAAGGCGACAAACCTGTGCGTCGCGACAATGTCGCGACAGAACGATACGTCGCCTTCATGGTTTTAAAGGCGACATATCGAGCTGTCGCATTCTGAAGACGACACTGAACCCCCTTACGATCACAACTGAGGTTTGTTATATGCATATGTATGCTAGTGTAATATTATCGGATTATCGTATATGTGTTGTACGACAATGGTAAGCTGTGCATTGGAACTCGTAGTGCTCAGGGAGCATGTGGTGTGTGTGGTTGGTGTGGTGTTCATGCGGTTTACGTGAAGGTTTCACGTGGCTTGTGCGGTGTGCACGTGGTTTCCGTGTACGTGGCATGTAGTTTGACACCTACCGTGGATACCTCTTCAGTTGGGAGCCCCAGGTTTTATGTGAGCTAGGCACGTGTGTGCTCGGGGCTTGTCCCGGTACTGAGTACCATCGAGGTTTTGTCGTCTTCCTGGACACCCTCACTCTTGTGCTGAGTAGTACGTTCGGCTGAGGGAAAGACGGCAGTGGGACAGCGACTAGAGAGAGTTTGCTGTGTTGTCGCTTGTAGCGCTCTCATAGTTGGGGGAGACGGATACCAGTAGACGTACTGGGCCCCAGCTAGTCCTATTTTCCACTGCCTCACTTTAGGGAGCTTGGGCCAGAGTCCCTAAAGGTGCCAGGCATGGGCCTGCAGGGTGTGTGACCTACAGGTTGTGGTGGTTTAGTTGGACTCCACAGTTCTTTGTACTGGTTTAGTGGAGCGGCAGCTGGACCTTCCGTTTGTGGCTGCGAGACTGAGAGGTAGTCCTGTGTGGTTTGTCCGGGTTAGTAGCTGGTGTCGTGAGCCAGTCCACATGGCCCGAGTGAGGCGTTTTTCTACTGTAGCTCGTACACTTGTTTGGGTTTGCTGTTTATTTATCACTATTGGTTTCTGTTAAGCGGCAAGTGGTAAGTGGCATTTACAGTTTTATATCCGGCTAGATAGTTCTATGAATTGTTAGTGTAGTTTCCTGCTTTACTACTTGTGTTGGTTTGCTCGGTTTCTAGGGAGTTTCCCTACTGAGCCAGTGACTCGAGAGGCTCACCCCCTACTCTTTCAGGTGAGGAGAGTAGGAGACCTCACACCCGTCGTCTAGTTCTAAGCCATACCATAGCGGAGGATCTACACCACCGGCAGTGTAATTTACTTTTCTGATGTTCACCTCGGGGTATGCCCTAGGTTGTTGTTGTAGTTTGGTTACAGTTGTGCTGTGGCTATGTACATTTCTAGTAAATATATGTGAGATTGGCAAATCTTATATATTTTTGAGCTAATTTCTTTATATTTCTACGGACTAGTAGTTTGATATCCCTTGCGAGGCTTCGGCCTGGTCGCGGGAGGCAGACTCGTGTTAGGCACGTTATTGGGTTAACGGGTCTGAACAACAAGGACCGTCACAATTGGTATCAGAGCAAGGTCCATGTGGATATAAAGGAATCAGAAATTGCATAGCCATGTCTCTATTGTAACCCACTGCTGGTAGCGACCTTGGTTTTGTATTGATTTATCGTATGTTGTGTCGTTGGAATGATGTTTGTGCAGAATTAGTAATGGCAGAAAGGAGAGACTGGGGAGGTGGAGGAGAGGGGTCAGGAGAGGACCCTACGCAGAGGAGGATAGATAGAATTTGGGAAAGTCTGACAGATATAAGGATGAGATTAGACCAGCAGCCACCGGTGCAGCCGGCGGCAGTAGTACCACCACTTCCAGAAGAGGCAGTGCTAGTAGCCCCAGTTCCACCACCACCCAGAGTAGAGGTACCTTCTGTAGTACCTATACTTCCGGAAATTCCAACGAGGCCAGCTACCGGAGAGGAGACTACAGTACTCGTGGAGCGATTTTTGAGGTTGCAGCCCCCTACATACTCAGGAGACCCCAACCCGGATACAGCAGAGCATTGGTTACATGAGATCGAGACGGTATTTGTGATAATGAGCTGTCCCCAGGAAGATAGAGTGATTCTTGCAGCATACCAACTATGATGGTTTGTGCAGGAATGGTGGCGGTTAAAGATGCAGACAGTTTTTACAGGCAGGATGGAGGACACTATCACATGGTCAGAATTTTTGTTAGTTTTTAATGATTCTTTCTTCCCAATATAGATCCAGCAGATAAAGAGGGAGCAGTTCAGGACACTCCAGCAAGGGAATCTCTCAGTGCTTGAATATCAGATGAGGTTCATGGCCTTGAGTAGGTACGCCCCATATGTGGTAACTGATAATACCATGATGGTGGAGTACTTCATTCGAGGTTTGAGGGCAGAATTACAGGATGCGGTGATTCCACTGATGTGCAAAACAGTGGAAGAGGCAGCACAGCGAGCAGCAATACTTGACAGGACTGTTCGGGCTAGGCAGGGGCAGTCCCAGGCAGGTGGTTTAGGCTCAGGCAGCTTTCGGCATCCACAGCCGTCAGGAGGAATCAGTAAGGGGAAAGCACCTTCCGGAGCTTCTTCGTCATCTGGAATAGCAAAGTAGGGCAAGCAGATCAAGAAATTCTTCCAAGGAGGCCAAGGTAGAGGCAGGCAGCAGGGCTTTCAGCAGGGAGGTTTTCAGCAGGGTCGTGGCTACAGACCACTGGTTCCAGAGGAATCCCAGTAGAGAACGGTAAGGCAGCCTACAACATACCCGACTTTCAGATGTTATAATTGTGGGCAGCCAGGGCACTTAGCGAGGAACTTTCTGTATCCTTGAGAGCAGACTTATGGTAGAGGGACCTAATAGCAGCAGCCCTTTCAGCGGTAAGCAGAGCAAGGCAGAGGTGTACCATACCAGAGAGGAGGACGGGGCCGAGTGATGGCAATAACCTGAGCACAGGCAGAGGCATCCAATCTCATTGAAGGTATATTACCTTTCTTTGATTTTACTGCTAGAGTGTTAATTGATCCAGGGGCTTCGCATTCGTTTATTTCCGAAGATTTTCTGGATAGTATAGTACATCCTTTAGAAGAAAGGCCCTGTGAGTTAGTGGTAGAGATTCCTTCAGGAGGATATATGCTTACTTCCAGTTTTCTAGAAGAGGTCCCGATAGTTATTCATGGAAATCAAATGCCAATAAGGTTATATTCTTTAACATTGAAAGATTATGATGTGATACTGGGTATGGACTGGTTAGAGGCCTATGGGGCCATGGTTGATTGCAGAAAGAAGAGGGTCATGTTTTACAGACCCAGTGGTGTAGTGTTTGAATTCCAATGTATGCCTTTTTACACTCCCAAGTTTATTATTTCTGCACTTAGAGCTAAAAAGTTGATTAATGCGGGATGTGTAGCGCACCTTGCGTCAGCTAGTCTAGTTGAGTCTAGTAAGTCTGTAGATTTGGTGCCAGTGGTCAGAGAATTTGCAGATGTATTCCCAGAAGAGTTGCCAGGGCTAGCTCCCCACAGAGAAGTAGATTTTACCGTAGAATTGTAGCCAAGCAGTTTATCGATTTCCAAAGCACCTTATAGAATGGCACCAGCAGAGCTAAAAGAATTGAAAAAGCAATTGCAAGAGCTGATAGAAAAAGGTTTTATCAGGCCCAGTAGCCACCGTGGGGAGCACTAGTATTATTTGTTAGAAAGAAAGATGGCAACTTAAGGATGTGTATAGACTACAGGCAGTTGAATAAAGTTACAATTAAGAACAAGTATCCTCTTCCTAGAATTGATGATCTGTTTGATCAGTTGCAATCAGCCAAGGTATTTTCTAAGATAGATTTGAGGTCAGGATATCATCAGTTGTGAATTAGAGAAGAAGACGTTGAGAAGACAGCTTTTCGCACCAGATATGGGCATTATGAGTTTGTTGTGATGCCATTTCGGTGACTAATGCACCAGCAGCTTTTATGAATCTGATGAACATAATATTTCATCCGTATTTGGATCAGTTCATAGTGGTATTTATTGATGATATACTGGTTTACTCAGCGCCAGAGGAGGAGCATGCAACGCACTTGCGGGTTACTTTACAAATATTGAGGGATCAACAGTTATTTTCCAAGTTTAGTAAATGTGAATTTTGGCTAAAAGAAATTTAGTTTCTGGGTCATGTAATATCAGGTGAAGGTATTGCAGTGGATCCCGCCAAAGTTGAGGCAGTGATGAAATGGGAAGAACCGAGGACAGGGTCTGAGATCAGGAGTTTTCTGGGTCTTGCAGGCTATTATAGAAGATTTATTCAAGATTTTTCCAAGATAGCAGCCCCTATGACTAGGTTGACAAGAAAGGGGGTTCCTTTTGTGTGGTCCTCAGAATGCAGACACAGTTTTGCAGAATTGAAGAAAAGGTTGACTTCAGCACCAGTGTTAGGAATACCGTCAAGTAGTGGCGGGTTTGTTCTGTTTACAAATGCATCCAAGAGAGGATTGGGTGTAGTTTTGATGCAGTACAACAAGGTGGTAGCCTACGCCTCCAGGCAGTTAAAGAAACATGAACAGAATTATCCCACCCATGATTTAGAGCTGGCAGCGGTTGTCTTTGCATTGAAGATTTGGCGGCATTATTTGTATGGTGAAAGATTTGAGATATTTACTGATCATAAAATTTTAAAGTATATTTTTCTCTCAGAAGGATTTAAATTTAAGACAACGTCGATGGATGGAATATTTAAAGGATTATGACTTCAGTTTAGTGTATCATCCAGGCAGAGCTAATGTAGTAGCAGATGCACTAAGTAGAAAAGTGGTTATGAATCAACTTATGATTAGGGAATGGAAATTTTATGAAGATGTGTCAGAAAATTTCTTGTATGTGCCGAGTAGTCAGCGCAGAGCAATATTAGCAACCAGTGCAGTGGAGCCATCTTTATACCAGCAAATAGTGGAGGTGCAGAGAGCAGATAATAGTTTAGCAGATATTATAAGAATGGAAGAAGTGACTTTTGGAACGACAGTGTGGTCAGACTCAAAGGTTGACTATATGTTCCAGCAGATGCAGAAATCAGACAAAGGGTTTTAGAAGAGGCTCACAGATCAAGGTATACCATCCACCCAGGCAGCACAAAGATGTACCAAGATATGAAGAAACATTTTTGGTGGCTGAATATGAAGAGAGAAATTGCAGAGTTTATTGCAAGATGTGCAGTATGCCAGCAAATTAAAGCAGAACACCAGAAGCCAGGATGTCACGCCCCGACACGGAATATCGGAGTGCGAAGGCAGTTGCAAGAAAAAGGTATAGAGCGAATACTAGACATCAAACCATTGCACATTGAATAATACTAAAGCAAATCTTTCTCATTAATAACTTTTCAAATGTCTAGTTACAACCACTAATATCAGAGCCATTCTATAGGGCCCAATTACATTGCAATAAAAGGAAATAACTAACTACAACTCTAAGATAACATATTGACTCGAGGGTACTCCTGGCTTCACTCTTGGTCATTCCCTTCCTCGTGAGTGTATGTGTCATCCTTGGTCTCACCTGAGAACACAACATCAAATAACGTAGGGTGAGCGATAACACCCAGTAGGACTTAAATCTCAGGCTCAAGCAGGCTTTAAATAATTAACGCATTTAATGACAGAGTATCTAAAGATAGCAGGTACAAGAGAGTCAAAATATAGTAAGAGATAGCACAATAGCACGAGATCGAGTATAGTTTCCAAAAGTAGCACAAGTATCGAGTATAGCACGAATAGCAAGATGGCCATAGCACAACTAGCACGAGTATAATAATAGCATGACGAGTATAGCACTTGTTTGTCATTCTAGACATTGAGAGAGTATAGCACGTTTTGTGTTTTGATTGTCATATAGATAGTTGAGATAGATAGCACTTGAGTGTAATGCCAAACACTCCAATCATTTAACTCCCATGGGCACTAGCACTTTCGGGCGCACATCCCAGGACCAGATCGGGCCCTTTATATATTGCCAGGCATTGGTTATATTGTATCTTTAGACAATCAGTCAATGGCCAATATAGAGTACCAAGAATAGTTAAGAGCACTAGATGAATAGACGAGATAGTAGAGAGAATGTGAATAGACGAGTGAGTAGAGTATAGATGAGAGCTAAGGGTACATCACGTAAAACAACGAGTAAACAGGCGATAGTAACAGTTGCACAACACGCGCACGTCGTATTGGCAGTCAGGTGGAATTCACGATCTTCCCACTGGCCATGTTATGCACAAGTCCAGAGGTCCGACGTGATTCAAGGTAAGAGCGAACTTCTAATAGCCGTTTGGATCATATCGATCCCTAAAGGTGTAATGGGTATTAGGGTACAACCGGCTCGTCGACCATGTGGGAATCCATGATCAGAGGAGACTTACGGAGGCCTTGTGCAAGGGTTCACTAATCAGGCGAAAGGATTATCCGACGGAGAGTTCACCATAAGCCAAGTAAAGTGTGTATATAAAAATAGGTGCTCGACGTTCTAGAGGAATTCTAGAACAGTGGAGCGTCGATATCGGTATATAAACAACACAAGAAACGAATACAAGTCCTTTAAAATAGGGCAATTAATATACTTTATTGCAATAAATTACCAGATACATTATGAGATATTTTATGCCAGATTTCAGCCATATATGGATGGTTCATATGTGTGCATATGTAAGAGAAATCATAGATAGAAAAGAAGTCGTGAATATGTATTTTAAAGCATTCAATATAGCTCCATTTTAAAACAGGTGTTTTTACTGCGTGTATGACTGTTAAAAAGGTGTAGGCCAGTAAGGGTCGCGACAGGGTCAGGGTAGATCGAGACAGGGCCTAAAAAGGGTCACGACAGGGCTGCCAGGACAGAAGGCCAGAACGCGACGTAGGTACTGTCGCGTTCAGAATGCGACAAGGAAAGCGTCACGACGGGCTTGAAAACGCGACCTGTCGGCCGTCGCGTTCTCAGATTCGTGGCCTGAGTCTGACGGAATTCTACTCTATCTTGGATTGCAGTCCAGAAATATCAGATTTTGATACAGGGTCGTTCAGAAAATCATAACTAATTGTATACATGGTGAAAAATCATGAAACCAATGGCAAATGAAACTAGACATGCGAGAGTACTTCCAGTAAATAGGAATTAGAGAGAGAGCATGGTTTGAACATGGTTTGAGCATGAACAATAACAAGTAACATAGAACATGATACAGAGAGCAAGATTGATTTAATTCAAGCAACATGCTCAACAAAAATTAGGGCTTTCAGAGTCAAAAGATCCCTAACAACATGAAGTGTCTACAAAAAATTTCGTAGCATGGGATCAAGTGTACATGGAGATATGATTCAAACATGATGACTCGGAGTTATCATGTTTACAGAACTTCAAAATCAAGAACAAATAATTAGCTCGATGAAAAATTATGAAACAAGAGGCTTTTGTTCCTTTGTTCTACCTATAATTTATTTAGTTTCATTGATGATACCTTTGATTTTTCTGTGAGAATGCCTACCTTGACTCGATTTGTCTTCTAGGGTAAAATCTCCAAGAACGAGGAAGAAGCTCCAAGAACTCCTTCTCCCCACGAGATCCTCTCCTCCTTGGCCTCTTTTCCACGTCCAACAACCTTTGGCAACGAGCTAGGTCGGCCAAGAGGGTTTAAGAGATGTATTTATGCATGTATGGGTTCCTATTCCTACTTCTATTCTAATTTCTCTTTAATTACGAGATTTCCTAACTCCAACCTTCCTTTCTTGCTTTCCAACCTCTATTTAGGTTAGGATGAGATCTAAATTCGTGCTAAATCATAAGGGGTAGGCTTAGGAATCCAATTCCAACTCTTATTGCCTCTTTTAATGCTTAAAGAGTCCTTTTCTATTTAGGAGATATTAAGACTCTGAATTTAGGGTATTTTCTTTTTATTTACTATTTGTAAATTCATATTTTGACCCAATAAGTTCTAGAGGATCCATTAAGCAAAGCCCATTACTCTTTTCCATTTAATGAGTTTTATTTAATGCTATTTTCATTGAATATCCCTTTAGCTGAGTTTTTAATTTATTATTTATTTTTTTTTTATTTTTCTCAAAAATTCAGGTTGCTACACAGGAGGATTGTTGCAGCCACTACCCATTCCACAATGGAAGTGGGATGATATAGCAATGGATTGTATTATTGGTTTGCCCAGATCATCAGGTCACAATGCAATTTGGGTTTTTGTGGACAGATTAACCAAAGTTTGTAGGTTGTTACCGGTCAGTATGACATGGTCAGTGGACATTGTTGCCCAGCTGACGAGCCCAGAGGGGGGGGGGTGAATGGGTCTTTTAAAAATTGTTTGATTAATACCTGTACTTACAACATTCACACAAAGACATTCTTCGATGAAGGTTAGTGAAAGTTAGAATAAACAGCAAACACACACAGAAATCAATCACACAACACACAGAGTTTATCCTGGTTCGGACCTCCTCTCCTTAGGAGTCCTACGTCCAGTCCCTGAGCAATAACTCAGGATTCCACTAACTAGGGTACAGTCGCCCTATGAACACTACAACACCCAGCTCAGCTGGTCTTCCTTCACACGAAGGGAACTACAACACCCTGGATGCCCCACCAGGTCTTCCTTCACAACAGAAGGGAGTAACTCAGCAAAAATAAGCAATAAAATCAAGCCCCTAGATCAAGCTTTAACAAGCCACTATCTGAAGTAAATAGCCTTGAGAGAAGGAGATCTAAACAATGGTCTCTCTCAGAACTACACAGGCTCTCTCTCAAGATTTCTATTACAGCACAGAGAGCTAAGAGCTCAGACTAATGGAAATGAGGCTTGGCTCTTTTCTAGAGAACTCGCAGAGAACTTGAATGCAGTTGCTTGGAAGCTATGTTTCTCAAAAGGTCATATTCTCTGGAGTTTCACTGTTGCTTATATATATCTCTTATTTGAAATTTGAACGTTGAGATGTCCGTTGTCTCTAGCTTTGGTAGACGTTGACTAAATGGCCTTTTGAAGCTGTTAGTCAACAGTCTTTTATTCATTTGTGCACGCAAAATCTTCAGTGTTATTCTTTGGCTTCTATTTTGTCCAACGTTGTAAGATGGACTGTCATCAGATATCTGCACATATTTCAAGCTTAAACGATAGACAGCTAAGCTGTCTCTGATGTCAGTCAACGTTAGAACAAATAATCACAGAAATAGTAATGCCAAATAGCTGTTCTAAAAGATACACACAGAGTAAGCACGATAATGGACGTTATCGTCTGCATGCATGCAGAGATACGTTCAGTCTACATTAAATGCAAAGGTGTCAGAAGGATATGCGTGGCGACTTTGACTATTCAATGATTTGACCAATAGCAAATCGTTGTACATAAGAAGTCGATACATTCATGACTTATGAATCGTTATGATCAAGTCAATTTAGCTAAATCATTGTAAGACATAACCAAATCGTTGTGGAGAGCAAATCGTTATGTTCAGTGAAAAAATCGTTATGAACACTTAGGAAATCGTTGCATGAAGCAAATCATTGTGTTCAATGAAGAAATCGTTATGAACACTTAAGAAATCGTTGCATGAAGCAAATCATTGTGTTCAATGAAGAAATCGTTATGAACACTTAGGAAATCGTTGCATGAAGCAAATCGTTGTGTTCAATGAAGAAATCATTATGAACACTTAGGAAATCGTTGCATTGAGCAAATCGTTGTGTTCAATGAAGAAATCGTTATGAACACGTGAAAATCGTTGCATGAAGCAAATCGTTGTGTTCAATGAAGAAATCATTATGAACACTTAGGAAATCATTGCATGAAGCAAATCGTTGTGTTCAATGAAGAAATCATTATGAACACTTAGGAAATCGTTGCATGAAGCAAATTGTTGTGTTCAATGAAGAAATCGTTATGAACACTTGGAAAATCGTTGCATGAAGCAAATCGTTGTGTTCAATGAAGAAATCGTTGCGGGAAGCAAATCGTTATGAGTTCTTAAGAAATCGATGCGATGTCCTAAGGAATCGTTGCGAAGACTTAAGAAATCATTGCGATGAGCAAATCGTTACGAGGTCAAGAAATCGTTGCGATGTCCTAAGGAATCGTTGCAAAGACTTAAAAATCGTTGTGAAGAGCAAATCATTACGAGGTCTTAAGAAATCGTTGTGATGACTTAAGAATCGTTGCGAAGAGCAAATCGTTACGAGGTCTTAAGAAATCGTTGTGGGAACGATTTGTTTGTAATCAAACAGAGTTTCTACAAAGAAATCGTTACGACATCAAATCGTTACAGCTTTAAGGAAATCGATGTGATTTTCAATAGAAGTCGATGTGGACTTAGAGAAATATCATACTGAACTTGACATGCTATAGATGTACTAATACTTACCAAATGGGCTTGATTTTCCTTGAGATTTTTCCTGTGCTCACAAGCTTATAGAATATATGTTAGAAAACTTGAGAAGGTTTTGTGAATCACGTTTTGTTATTCACCAAAATCAATATGTAATTAATTAGAATTACATGAGAACAGACTGATCATCAAACATACTGATCACCAATCTCCCCCTTTTTGGTGATGACAAAACAAAACTAAACTTATCAATAAGCATAAGTGACCTAACTTTGTATTTCTAAAAATAAAAGCTTTATATGTCAGAAATGCTAAGGAAATTTCTCCCCCTTTTTGTCATGAAGCAAAAAGATAAACTGAGACAAAGAAGAAGAGAAAAGACACACAAACAAAGATATGGTATTATTTTTGAGAAGGTACAGGAAGATAGACCAGAGGAGAAAGAAGATAGGCATGCTGAGAAATAACAGTCCATGCCTTAATCTCTTGGTCTTCAAAAAGTTGCCGAAAAACTCCAGGTGCTATGGTGAAAGAATCACCCATGGAAGGGATCATGTGCTGAATATACAACTGCCGTTGTGTCTCCAAGAATAGTGCATACTGACCCTTGTCCATAGTGAATCTGAAGTAGGTACTCTTCCCAAAGCTAGCACGCTGAAGGAACCGATCAAGGGTGATAGGATAGAAAATCTGGTGATCATGCAGGTCCTTCTTCAAAGCAAAGAAAGTCGAATATCTTGAGGCCCATTGAACATACAATTCTTGAACTGGATTTATAGAATTCAGATCCAAGAAGGCTTCAGGATATAGACTCGACTTCCCTTCCTTGAACAAAGAACTGTTGACTGATTCCAGTTGGAGAGCAGACTGATGATAGTGCTTTGCCCAGTCTGTGGGAGAAAGCCTTTCACACTCAGAGATTAAGGGAGCCAGAACCTCAGAAGTGATGTGCCCCAAATGGTATTATGAATATGAACCTCAGAAAGGAGGGGAGGCGACCCTGCTTAGCTGACTGACGGCCCATCACACGAGCAAATCTTTCAAAAGCATGAGAGCCAGCAGAGGAATCAAAAACTAGGGAATGTAACTTGGGAAGAAAAACAGTATCAGGCATTTTGAGGCTTGTGAGATCCACTTGGAAGGAGCAATTTACTGGATGTTCAGTCCGGAGGTGAGCAAGGGCTCCATGGAATTGACCAAACTGAACCTCAGGAATCTTATTCAGATAGCAATAATCGTTATAGAGCTGAAAATGCCTTGCTATTCTGATTTCCTTAAGAATGAACTGGCCCAGACAATTTGATGATGAAAAACAAACCACTCAGAGAGAGAGAGTTGGTGATCTCGACGAGAAATACTGTTTTCTTTGGCTTTGAGGTATTTACTGTATAGAGTCTTGTGCCCTTTTGCCCACTGGTCTTCAGTCTTGCACTTAGCTGACTGGAAGATTTTGGATTGGTTTGCTTTGGACAAGTGGCAATAGGGAAGAACAATGTGAAGATGTTCAGTGAGGTTAAGATGGGGAATCCCAAAATTGTAGAGAGAATGCATTTCTGTAGATATTCTTGATAGATTGGTCTCCTTTCAATTTCAGCAGTGAGGGAGAACCAAGAGGAGGAAATTTGGTGTAGAGGGTAGAGAGATAGAGGTGGAGAGTTTCCTCTTTTTCTGAGTAGGACTGGGAGAATCGGTCCTGTGGACATGATTGGCAACTGCCAGAATTGAGGTGAGTGTTGAGCGTTCAAACTCATCCTCAGCTTGGGTGAGAAGGGCGCTGCCAAGTTGTGGTTTTCAGGTATGAAAGTAATTGATGTAGGTGGAGAAGGAGGATAAAGAAGTGACCTTGGATCAAAGGTGGAAGAGGATCTGGTGGAAGAAGGACCAGATGAGGAGGCCCCCAGCTGATGAGGAGGCTGGAGGGTCTTCAGGATAGATGGAGGAAGAGGAAGGATTGGGGAAGAAGTAGGAGAGAGGGAAGATTGAGATGGAAAAGGTGTTGGTGAGGAAATTGTGCGGGGCAAGGGTTGTTTAAAGGTGGGTGGAGCTGGAGGTGCTGTGGAAGAGGATGGTGGTGAGGAAGGGGCTGGAGTTGCAAGGGATGAAGACTCAAGGGCTTCAGGAGCAACTGCTGACTCTTCTACATCCTCCTGGCCAGCCTTGGAGATCACTGGCCCTGGTGGCTCAACTACCAAGTGCTCAAAAGGTCCAATCTCTTCTACTGGCTACTTGCTTGCTGCTGTCTCCAGCCCTGATGGTCCAGCCTCGTGAACTGATGGCCCTGAGGGCCCAGCCTCTGGAATTGATGGCCCTGGTGGCCTAGGAACAATATTTGCACTGCTTAGAGGGGCAGATGGAGGAGGATCTTTAGTTCCAACTGCCTTCAGGAACTCAGAAATCAAGTTCTTCATATCGCCCATTTCCTTATTAAACCACTTCATGTCATTCCGTATCTGAGAAAGTTCCTTGGAAGTTGATGCCTGGCTCACAATAATAGAATTTACATTTGACTGCACTGAGCTCAAGATCTTACCTTGATCATCCAACCTCTTCAAGATAGGCTTCAAGTTCACTTTCTTTTGAATTTTCCTCTACCTTTTGTGAGCAATTTTCTTGCTTTTGATTCTCCTTTCCACTTGCTCCTCGACCTCAACATGAACTTCATTTGGCCTTTCATTTACAGGGGCATCTTCAGTATGCTCCCCCTGTGATGATGCTTCCTTCTCAATCTCTTGCTCCCCCTGAATAGGAGCCTCTTCCACAATTCTTTCTTGCTCCCCCTGAATGGGAGCATCTACCATCACAGTATCTTCAATGTGGCCAGATGCCACAACCTCTTCTACCAAACTCCCACCAGTTTTTGGAATCACTGGGGTGGAGTGAATGGAATCCAATACTTCCCAGAGCATAGATGCCACTTTGGAGGTGGGTAGAGGATCCTCTAATATTGATTCAGCAGGAACAACAATCTCAGGAGGAACCTCCTCTATTCTTCTACCAGAATCTTCCACTGCTACTTCTCCTTGAGCTACTGAAGCTTCCACCACATCGTCTCTTTCTACTGCTGCTTCCTGTGATGCTCTAGACTCTAAGGCCTCTTCTGCTGCTGGTTCTTCTACTGTTGGTGCTATTTCTTATTGGACATCTTGGGCTTCGCCAATAATGGCTTCACTCTCAGCCACAGATGTTTTTGTCCATACACCATTGACCACTGAAAATCCACTTTTCCTCAAATTTCTGGACCTAATTGCTTGGCCCATCTTCTCTACAACAGCTCCAGACACATTTATTCCAAAATGCTTAAAGACTTTGGTGAGCAGGTGAGCATATGGCAAGGATACATTTAACTTACTCTTAATATCCCAGATTTGATCATGGGCAAATCTCATTCTTTCCATCATCACTTCGGGCATGTTATTTCCCTGTTCTGAATAGCCCAAAACATCATATCCGAATCCGCCTTGGTACAGGTTGAATAGGTAGCACTTCTAGGAACTAAAATTTGACAAACAATGAAGTGCAGCAAGAGATTAAACGCATTCAACTGATTTATATCCAATTTCCCATCTCTCAGTCTAAAACTAGGTCCTATAATTCCAAGACCCTTTACTTGGGCGTCCACGGTGTGAACCCCACTGTGTCCAGAGGTACTCACTCCAACAGCAATTTCAACAACTCATGATCTATTCTTATCTGGGTTCCCTTGACAGATGAGGTCAAGGACCCGTCTGCCTCTGTTCTTAAACAAACATAGAATGCTTTCACAAGGTCCGGGTAGCTTACCTCAGAGAAAGTAGCGATATCGGTCCACTTCATCCTGCTCATAGCTTCTACTATACTATGCATTCCATTCCTTTCTAGGTCTGCAACATCTACCTTCTTATTTCCACACACCTTTGTCTTCACAAATGTAAACTTTTCCTACTGCTCGGCCGTTAGAAACTCAGCGCTATAGCCCCCAAGACTGCCGGAAACAGCTGGTGCGGCCATGGATTTGGGTGGAAATGTTTTTCTGGAGAGATGAGATGGTGGCAGGAGAGAGAACCCTCAAGAAATTCTTTGCGGGAAGAAGAGAGAGGCTTCGAATTTTGTAGAGAGTCGATGTCGGAGTCGTTAGGGCATCGGCTCAGGCACCCAGACGAAAGAGGGAAAAGGTAAAAGGTAGGAGATGAATCGTTCCCACATCGATTTTGGAGTAAATAAATGAATACTTTATCAAAAAGTGAGGCGCCAAAAGGCGGGAGGAAACGACAAACAAGTTTGACTTTTCAAAAGGACTTTTCCAAGAGAGACCGTAAAAAAAAGATAGTTGAGTATATCTTTTGCTTAACGCCATGGAGAGAAAGATACCTTAAATTCTAAAAATTTATATATCAGTATAAACAGAAATCTTTTCAAAAATTATACATGCCCAATTCCCTTCTAAGAGATGTGAATCTCTCTTCGGGTAAACCTTTTGTGAAGATATCTGCTAACTGACCATTTGTATCAATAAAAGATATTCTAATTACCATTAGCTACATGATCTCGAATGAAATGGTATCTAAGCTCAATGTGCTTGGTCCTTGAATGCTGTACTGGGTTTTGGTGAGATTTATAGCACTTGTGTTGTCACACAGTAGATGAATTGTTTTGATGTGAAGCCCATAGTCCTCAAGTTGTTGCCTGATCCACAGGAGTTGTGTACAGCAGCTCCCGACAGCAACATACTCAGCTTCAGCAGTTGATAGTGCCACTGAATTTACTTCTTGGAGGACCATGATATCAAACATCCTGCAAGGAATTGACAACATCCACTGGTGCTTTTTCTATCTACCTTGCATCTAGCATAGTCAGCATCAGAGTATCCTACCAAGTTAATTTCACATGCTTTTGGATACCAAAGACCTAAGTCATGAGTTCTAGATAAGTATCTAAAAATTCTTTTTACTGAGATTAGATGTGATTCTCTAGGATCTGCCTGATATCTAGCGCACATACATACACTGAATAAAATATCAGGTCTGCTAGCTGTTAATAAAGTAATGAACCTATCGTACCTCTATAGATCTTTTGATCTACTTTCTTACCATCCTTGTCACTGTCCATCCTCGTTGATGTACTCATGGGTGTGACAGTGGCTTTGCATTCTTGAACCCAATTTCTTCAGGAGTTCCTTTGTGTACTTTGCCTGGCAGATGTGAGTGCCTTCCTTTCCTTGTTTGATTTGTAATCCAAGGAAGTAGTTGAGCTCTCCCATCATGCTCATTTCGAATTCACCCTGCATGAGCTTCTCAAAGTACTTGCAAAGAGATTCATCAGTGGAACCAAAAATTATGTCATCTACATAAATCTGAACAAGTAAGATATGTTTGACCGTTGACTTTATAAAAAGGGTGCTATCAACTTGACCTCTACTAAAACCATGGTTTAAAAGAAAAGAACTAAGCCTTTCATACCAGGCTCTGGGTGCTTGCTTTAAACCGTACAATGTCTTATGAAGTTTAAAAACATGATTCAGAAATTTTGTATCATCAAAACCTGGAGGTTGTTCCACATAAACTTCCTCCTTGATAAAACCATTTAAAAATGCGGACTTAACATCCATTTGAAAAAGTTTTAAATCTAATGCCGATGCATATGCAAGTAAAACTCTAATAGCCTCAAGTCTAGCTACAGGTGCATAGGTTTCATCGAAATCTATGCCTTCCTCTTGGGAATAGCCTTGAGCTACCAGTCTGGCCTTGTTTCTTAGGATCACACCATTCTCATCCAATTTGTTTCTGAACACCCACTTGGTGCCAATAACTGGATGGTCTGATGGTCTGGGAACAAGTGACCATACTTGGTTTCTTTTGAAATGGTTTAGTTCATCTTGCATGGCTATAATCCAAGATTCATCAGTTAGAGCTTCATTGACTGTCCTAGGCTCAATCTGAGAAACAAATGCTAGATAATCACAGGGTATTACATTACCTCTCGTTCTTACCCCTACAGATGGATCACCAATGATGTTTTAAGGTGGGTGATCTTTCTTGTATCTCCATTCCTTTGGAAGATTTTCATGTGTAATGTCCTTTTGTTGTAGGTCTTCCAGAGGTGGATCATCCTTGTCTTCAATAGATATATCCTTTAGTTTCTTTGACAATTTATCTGCATCATCAATGTCACTATCTTCTTCCTTTCTCAAGGAAGGGTTAGTTTCATCAAAAATAATATGAACTGACTGTTCAATTAATAAAGTGCGTTTATTAACACTCTATATCCTTTAGGTTTAGAGGTGTACCCCATGAAGATGCCTTCATCTGACTTGGCATCTAACTTACCAATATCTCTTTTTCCGTTATTGTGGATGAAGCTAGGACATCCAAATGTCCTGAAGTGACTGATCTTTAGCTTCTTTCCCTTGAATAATTCGTACGATGTCTTCTTCAGATTGGCCTGATCATAACTCTGTTGATGATGTAACTTGCCGTGTTCACTGCTTCAGCCCAGAAATACCTTGGCAAGTCATATTCTGACAGCATGGTTCTCGCCATGTCCAATAAGGTTCTGTTCTTCCTCTCAGCAACTCCATTTTGCTGTGGTGTCCTTGGTGCTGAGAAATTGTGCTCAATTCCTTCATTTTCACAGAATTTTACAAACTTCTCGTTCTAAAATTCACCTTCATGATCTGATCGAATACTAACAATGCTGAATTTCTTGTCTTTCTGAACCTTCTTGCTGAAACTGACAAAGTTTTCAAATGTGTCATCTTTATGTTCTAAGAATGATACCCATGTAAATCTGGAGTAGTCATCAACTATGACAAACCCAAAATTCTTTCCTCCAAGACTAGTGGTCCTCATTGGCCCAAACAAATCCATATGAAGGAGTTCTAAGGGTTTTGAGGTGGTTACCACGGTCTTTGACTTGAAGGAGCTCTTAGTGTGCTTTCCTTTTGCACATGTTCTACAAATACCTTCCATTTTTGTGCTGACCTTTGGTAGACCTTCCACTAAGCTTTTCTTTAATAATTTCATCATACTATCTAAGCTGCAATGTCCTAATCTTCTGTGCCATAATTCAGTTGATTGATCTCTATTTGCTGCCAAACAGACATCTTGTTCTTTCAGTTCTTCAAGATATAGAACATACAGATTCTTTTCTCTATTTGCTTCAAAAATAACTGCTCCATCCTTCATGATAATACACTTGGATTCTTGAAACTTTATTTGGTGACCCTTGTCACAAAGTTGGCTAATGCTTATGAGGTTATGCTTCAAACCCTTTACACAAAGAACATCTTCAATTATGGTTTTTCCTTTACTGCCAACTGATCCAGTACCAATAACTGTGCCTTTTCCATTGTCTCCATAAGTAACTGTTCCTTCTTCGGCTTTTAGTTGAGAGAAATGTTTTCTGTTCCCTGACATATGCCTTGAGCACCTGCTGTCCAGGTACCATTTTGATGCTCTAAGGCCTCCCTTATCATCTGTATTTGCCATGAAAGCCAGATTGGCTTCTTCTTCATCACTGCCCGAGCTTGACTCATTGTCTGAGTCGCTGATGTTTTCCCAAGTGGTTGCCATTGCCTTCTTCTTGAATTTCTTGAATCGTCTGAAGTTGTCCTTTTTCTTGTGTCCATCTTTCTTAAGCTTTGGACATTCTGCCTTGATGTGTCCAGGCTTCTTACACTCATAACATATTGGATCAGTCTTCTTCTGATCTATTCCTTCTGACTTCTTGAAATCCTTGTGTTTCTTGAAGTGTCTTCTGCTGGATTGGAACTTCTTTTTCTTGGTCAAAATTCGCTGCAATCTTCTTGATAGCATTGCTTCTTCATTTTCACTATCCTCAATATTCTCATTTTCATCTGAACTTACTTCTGACGAGTCCTCTTCAGCTTTCAGGGCATTGGACTACTTCTTTCTACTTGAGGACTCTCCTAGTCTCTCCATATTGATCCCATAGGCCATAAGAGACCCAATGAGCTTTTCCACAGACATCGTTTTCAGATCATTAGCTTCCTCAATAGCTGTTACCTTTGGGGTCCATGAGGATGGTAAGGATCTGAGAATTTTCCTTACCATGTCTCCAATCTCATAAGTTTTCCCTAGTCCAGCCAACCCATTTGTAATATCAGTGACTCAACTGAACATTTGAGTTATGGACTCACCTGATTGCATCTGAAATCTCTCATACTGTGTAACAAGAATGTCAATTCTTGTCTCCTTCACCCTGTCTGTGCCTTCATAGGTAATTCTGAGCTTTTCCCACATTTCCATTGCAGATTTGCAGGCTGACACTCTATTGAACTCCTTTTTGCTGAGGGTACAACATAGAATGCTTTTAGCCTTACAGTTCAAGGAAATCCTTTTCCTGTCATCATCTGTCCACTGAGCCTTCTCATTTGTGACTAGGAGATCGCCTTCTTCTACTATGGACCAGATTTAATAATCGAAACCTTGCAGAAAATACTCCATCCTGTCTTCCAATAAACATAATCTTCACCATCGAAGAGAGGGGGTCGGTTGACAGACTGACCTTCAATCTAACCTTGGGCTGCCATGGATCTTTACTCTTCAGATCGTTGGATCTTCTTCTTTGTCGAAGAGACTCGCTCTGATACCACTTGTTGCCCAGTTGACGAGCCCAGAGGGGGGGGGGGCGGTGAATGGGTCTTTTAAAAATTGTTTGATTAATACCTATACTCAAAACATTCACATAAAGACGTTCTTTGATGAAGGTTAGTGAAAGTTAGAATAAACAGCAAACACACACAGGAAATCAATCACACAACACAGAGTTTATCCTGGTTCGAACCTCCTCTCCTTAGGAGTCCTACGTCCTGTCCCTGAGTAATAACTCAAGATTCCACTAACTAGGGTACAGTCCCCCTATGAACACTACAACACCTAGCTCAGCTGGTCTTCCTTCACACGAAGGGAACTACAACACCCTGGATGCCCCACCAGGTCTTCCTTCACAATAGAAGGGAATAACTCAGCAAAAATAAGCAATAAAATCAAGCCCCTAGATCAAGCTTTAACAAGACACAATCTGAAGCAAATAGCCCTGAGAGAAGGAGATCTAAACAATGGTCTCTCTCAGAACTACACAGGCTCTCTCTCAAGATTTCTATTACGGCACAGAGAGCTAAGAGCTCAGACTAATGGAAATGAGGCTTGGCTCTTTTCTAGAGAACTCGCAGAGAACTTGAATGCAGTTGCTTGGAAGCTGTGTTTCTCAAAAGGTCATATTCTCTGGAGTTTCACTCTTGCTTATATATATCTCTTATTTGAAATTTGAACGTGAGATGTCCGTTGTCTCTAGCTTTGGTAGACGTTGACTAAATGGACTTTTGAAGCTGTTAGTCAACAGTCTTTTATCCATTTGTGCACGTAAAATCTTCAGTGTTATTCTTTGGCTTCTATTTTGTCCAACGTTGTAAGATGGACTGTCATCAGATATCTGCACATATTTCAAGCTTAAACGATAGACAGCTAAGCTGTCTCTGATGTCAGTCAACGTTAGAACAAATAATCACAGAAATAGTAATGCCAAATAGCTGTTCTTAAAGATACACACAGAGTAAGCACGATAATGGACGTTATCATTTGCATGCATGCAGAGATACGTTCAGTCTACATTAAATGCAAAGGTGTCAGAAGGATATGCGTGACGACTTTGACTATTCAATGCTTTGACCAATAGCAAATCGTTATACATAAAAAGTCGATACATTCATGACTGAAATCGTTATGATCAAGTCAATTTAGCTAAATCATTGTAAGACATAACCAAATCGTTGTGGAGAGCAATCGTTATGTTCAGTGAAGAAATCGTTATGAACACTTAGGAAATCGTTGCATGAAGCAAATCGTTGTGATGACTTAAGAAATCGTTGTGAAGAGCAAATCATTACGAGGTCTTAAGAAATCGTTGTGGGAACAATTTGTTTGTAATCAAACAGAGTTTCTACAAAGAAATCGTTACGACATCAAATCGTTACAGCTTTAAGGAAATCGATGTGATTTTCAATAGAAGTCGATGTGGACTTAGAGAAATATCATACTGAACTTGACATGCTATAGGTGTACTAATACTTACCAAATGGGCTTGATTTTGTAACACCCCGCCCCCTTGGCCCTGGCCCCGTCCTCTGGGTCCCGTTGCCCTGTTTCGCGCAGGCGTTGCGATGTCGCGACGTGGTTTTGATCGCGTTGGAGTCTGGTTCTGCTTGGGATTGCGACAGGGGTATGTCGCCTTCTTGAAGCGACACACCCTCTGTCGCCTCCTTTTGGTGGATGTGACATGGGGTATGTCGCCTTCTTGAAGGCGACATGGCCTATGTCACCTTCCATCGCGTCGCCCCAGACGCAGTCTGACAGACGTGACAGGCGTCCTTTGTGTCAGTACGGCTCTGGCGTGTCGGGTGAACGCGACAAGATGGCTGTCGCCTTCACTTTTTTGAATTCCGAGATTTGACCGTTGTCAGTGGGTGGCGACATGGGCTATGTCGCCTTCTCGTTCCTGTGGCGACAGAGGGGTATGTCGCCTTCACAGGATCCGGGCTTAAAGCCCGGGCGCCCGAGCCCTTCCCCCTCTCTCGCGCCTCTCCTTTCCCCCTCTCTTTCTCTCGCCCTCTCGGAGCTTCCGGCGGTTTTGGGGTGCCTCCCCCGCGTTGAGGCGGCCGTGCTGAGGAGGGTGTTGCTCCGTTCGTGCAGGGGTCGCGTTCGTGCCGTGCGGTGCGAGGAGGAGACGTTTCTACCTACGAGAAGGCCCCAACGGGTGCGTTCTTCGCGTGGAGGTAGGGACTCTTGATCCTCTCGCCCTAAGCATGCTCCCCTTCCCCTGCAAAGCGTGTTTTCTTTGTGGTTTGGGGGTTGGGAGTGTGAGTCTCCATGCTCGTGTAAGTGAGGTTTCCTCCGAGCATAGAATCCATGTTCTTGGGGTATTCGAGGGTGGTTTGTATGTTTAATGGCTTTCTAGCATGATAAGCATGCTCCCCTCCCCCGTGTGTAGTGTTTTCCCCGTTTCGGGGAGGTTCCCGGAAGAAGAATCTCCAGAACCCCCGACTGGCTTGAAGGCGACACACCTTGTGTCGCCACCTGTCTGGTAAGGCGACACACCCTGTGTCGCCTTCTGACTGGTAAAGCGACAGGGCATAGGTCGCCTTCTTTAAGGCGACAGGGCCTATGTCGCCTTCTCATTCCAGAGACAGGTTGTGCTTCCGCCGCTTCCGTTTTCGCTTTACTGTACCCGTGGCACCTGTGCTAGTTCCCTAGTACGGTCTCACACTAGTCGTTCGCCCGGTGCGCGGCACTTGAGGGCTTGTCCCGTACGAGAGGTTGTTACCGTTACCTGGGACCCCCGTCCTCGGGAGCCTGTTGAGGGAGTACCCCGGGCTACGAGTGTGCTCGAGTTGGCAGCCACCTAGGCGGACTCTGGAGCTGAGGGGAAAACGGTGGTTAGGACAGTGGCGTGTGAGTCGCTTGCAGAGCTCTCGTGGTTGGTCTGGGACGCCGAGGACAGTTTGGAGTTCTACCCAGTGCAGGCCAGCCAGTCCTTCTTCTCACTGCCTCGCTCCTTACGGCCCCGGAACCATTTGGAGAGGTCAGGCGTGGGACCGTAGTCCGGCCAGACTACGGTGGTTATTGTTGTGTTGCTTGTGTCCTACCTCGGTCTGACGAGATGCGAGGGCCAGGACCTAGGTCGAGGATAAGACGTCGGTGGACGCGCCTGACCGTTTGACTAGATGTGGTGCTTTCCGTAGCTAGTGTTCTCTGTCCAGGCGGAGTCCCCTCCGTCTGTGTTTACTAGCTGTGTGGTGGTCACGACGAGCAGTCGTACGGAGTTTCCGACTGAGAGTACTTTCCGTACCGTGTTAGCTTTAGCTTCGCTTCCGCACTTCCTTTTGTAGGTAGATATATATATAAACTGCCGTCTTTCCTTTATTAATAGTTGTATATGTTCCTCTGCCTGTTTAGAGCCAGTAGGAGATTGGTAGTCCCTACTGAGCTTCTGTTGTGAAGCTCATCCCTCTGTTTTCCAGGTGAGTCTCCCAGCAGCGGCAGGGCGCGCGTCGGGCGGAGGAGACGGGGCGGTAGTCTTGGTCCCCGTAGCTAGTAGTGGTTCCCCCTCTCAGTGTACGTCACCCTCGGGGTATGCCCCTAAGGGACTTGTCTCTCCCCTTTCCTTACTTGTACTAGTGTGCGTGCGTTGGGACTGTACTTAGAGCGGTACGCAGCGGTCTCGCTTTACTTTCCTGTTTCCGCTTGTACGCTTCTAGCTCAGCAGTTGACGTTTACTTCCGTTACATATCCTGTCAGACACGTGTTATAGCCCTTCCGGGTCCCCCGGATCCGTGGGCGGCGATCGCGAAAATCGGGTCCTCGGCGTGGGCCGAGGGTCGGGTTCTCGGGTCGTTACAGATTTTCCATGAGATTTTTCCTGTGCTCACAAGCTTATAGATATATGTTAGAAAACTTGAGAAGGTTTTGTTAATCACGTTTTGTTATTCACCAAAATCAATATGTAATTAATTAGAATTACATGAGAACAGACTGATCATCAAACATACTGATCATCAATCTCCCCCTTTTTGGTGATGACAAAACAAAACTAAACTTATCAATAAGCATAAGTGACCTAACTTTGTATTTCTGAAAATAAAGCTTTGTATGTCAGAAATGCTAAGGAAATTTAGATTAGCCAAGCTGTATGTAGAAAGAATTGTGCCTTACATGGTATTCCAGTCACCATTGTTTCAGATCGAGATCCTCATTTTACTTCAGGTTTTTGGAGGTGTTTGCAGAGGGTCATCGGCACAGAGTTAACGTATAGTTCAGCATATCATCCACAAACAGATGGGCAGACAGAGAGGACAATCCAGACACTTGAAGACATGCTAAAAGCTTGCTGTTTGGTGTGGGGAGGTATTTGGGAGTGCCACTTGCGATTGGTTGAGTTTGCTTACAATAACAGTTACCATGCAAGTATTGAGATGGCACCATATGAAGCTTTATATGGCAGACCATGCAGATCACCACTAAACTAGCATGAGGTAGGAGAAAGACAGGTTTTGGGTCTAGAATTAGTTCAACAAAGTGCAGAAACAATAAAATTCATTCAAGAAAAGTTGAAAACAGTCCAAAGCCGTCAGAAAAGCTATGCAGACGTCAGACGTAGACCTTTACAATTTGAAGTTGGTGACTATGTATTTCTAAAGGTTTCTCCTACTAATGGTGTGCTAAGGTTCAGTAAGAAAGGCAAGTTGAGCCCAAGATATGTCGGGCCGTTCCAGATAAAAGAAAGAATAGGTGAAGCAGCTTACAAGTTAGATTTGCCAGCAGATTTTACTGATGCACATGATGTGTTTCATGTCTCAATGTTGAGAAAATATATTAGAGATCTATCCCAAGTTGTCAGTTATCAAAGAGATGATCTGAAGCCCGACATGACAATGCCGGAATATCCAGTGCAGATTACAAGCCATAGAACTCAGAAGCTCAGGAATAAAGAGATTGAATTAGTGAAAGTCAGATGGGAAAATAGACAAGGTGGAGAAGATACATGGGAATTAGCAGAAGAAATGATGAAAGCATATCCATACTTGTTTGAGTAAGTTTTAATTCTTTTAAGTGATAGTGTTATATAGGTTGAATTAAAAGTTTTCAGTGTTCAATTTCTCTTTTAAATTTCGAGGATGAAATTTCCTTTTAGGTGATAGTAATGTGACGTTTCGGCCGTTCGGATCGTCTTCTTGTGTGTATGGAGGCCAGTGTGTGGCTAATGACGTGAGTAGCAGGTGTTTTCCACAGGTTGTGAGGCTCTGTGCGCTAGAGATTTGGGCCCAAAGTGCTCACTGATTCACTGTCTGTACACGCAACAGTGAAGGGTGTCACGTTCTGAACGCGACATCCCAGGGCGTCATGTTCATGAAACCGCTGTTTTTGGTCTTCGTCTGCATGCGCGCCACATGTTGCGCATAGGGCGAGCTTGCTGACATCAACTTATTGAAGGCGACGACCTAGTGTGTCGTGTTCAGGTCGCGACACAGTGTGGCATCGCGTTCTTAATCGTGAAGCATTTTTTATAGAACCTCGGAAGAAAAGAGCTCACATGAGCTCTACTCGGCCAGGGGGCTGTGCTGGAGGATTTTTGGGCGATTCAATTTGTTGGAACTCGGTTCGACGTGTTCTCGTCGCGAGGATGCTATGTGGAGTAGGGGAAACGTCGTGTGGGCTCCGTACTTTGCCTGCTTCGCGAAGGTAGGGAGATTTCCCGTGTTTTAATCCGTGGATTTATAGTGTGATGTGGATGATGCGTTTCTAGCTTTCTAAACAGTAGATAGCATGAGTAGGAACACATTAAAGCATGTAAATGGAATGAGAACCACAGTTTGTAGGGGTTTTAGGGGTGATCTGGATGAGGGATTCCAGATTAGGGTTTGCGCCTGTGAAGGCGACAAACCTATGTGTCGTGACAATGTCGCGATAGAACGATACATTGCGTTCATGGTTTTAAAGGCGACATATCGAGCTGTCGTGTTCTGAAGACGACACTGAACTCCGTCGCGATCACAGTCGAGGTTTGTTATATGCATATGTATGCTAGTTTAATATTATCAAATTATCATACATGTGTTGTGCATCAATGGTAAGCGGTGCATTGGCACTCGCAGCGCTCATGGAGCGGGTGGTGTGTGTGGTTGGCGTGGTGTTCACGCGGTTTATGTGAAGGTTTCACGTGGCATGTGCAGTGTGCACGTGGTTTCTATGTACGTGGCGTGTAGTTTGACGCCTACCGTGGATACCTCATCAGTTGGGAGCCCCTGGTTTTGTGTGAGCCAGGCACGTGTGTGCTCGGGGCTTGTCCCGGTATTGAGTACCGTCGAGGTTTTTTCGTCTTCCTGGACACCCTCACTCTTGTGCTGAGTAGTACGTCCGGCTGAGGGAAAGACGGCAGTGGGACAGCGACTAGAGAGAGTTTGTTGTGTTGTCGCTTGTAGCGTGCTCATAGTTGGGGGAGACGGACACCAGTAGACGTACTGGGCTCCAGCTAGTTCTATTTTCCAGTGCCTCACTTTAGGGAGCTCGGGCCAGAGTCCCTAAAGGTTCCAGGCATGGGCCTACAGGGTGTGGGACCTGCAGGTTGTGGTGGTTTAGTTGGACTCCATAGTTCTTTGTACTGGTTTAGTGGAGCGGCAACTGGACCTTCCGTCTGTGGCTGCGAGATTGAGAGGTAGTCCTGTGTGGTTTGTTCGGGTCAGTAGCTGGTGTCGTGAGCCAATCCACGTGGCCCGAGTGAGGCGTTTTCCTACTGTAGCTCGTACACTTGTTTGGGTTTGCCATTTATTTATCACTATTGGTTTCTGTTAAGCGGCAAGTGGTAAGTGGCATTTACAGTTTTATATCCTGCTAGATAGTTCTATGAATTATTAGTGTAGTTTCCTACTTTACTACTTGTGTTGGTTTGTTCGGTTTCTAGGGAGTTTCCCTACTAAGCCAGTGACTCGAGAGGCTCACCCCCCTACTCTTTCAGGTGAGGTAGAGCAGGAGACCTCACACCCATCGTCTAGTTCTGAGCCGCACCGTAGCTGAGGGTCTGCACCACCGGCAGTGTAATTTACTTTTCTGTTGTTCACCTGGGGTATGCCCCAGGTTGTTGTTGTAGTTTGGTTACAGTTGTGTTATGGCTATGTACATTTCTAGTAAATATTTATGAGATTGGCAAATCTTATATATATTTGAGCTGGTTCCTTTATATTTCTACGGACTAGTAGTTTGATATCCCTTGCAAGGCTTCGGCCCGGTCGCGGGAGGCAGACTCGTGTTAGGCACATTATTGGGTTAACGGGTCTGAACAACGAGGACCGTCACAACCCCATTAATACATTAAAGGTGAACGACATCAAATTAATTTTTCATCAGGGTGCTAATTTTCAATTTTATAATTAATCGACAAACTCATACATGTAAATGAAGAGGACTGCCCACTGTATGGTACATTCTCCGTCCACTATAGGAAAATTCAAATTTGTTAGCGGCTGGGAGCCGTTGCCAAAAACCTAAAGACCACTGACAAATTGTTATGTCAGTAGTTGGGGAGGCACTGACACAACTATTGCAAAAAAGTTCATGGACAGATCTTTTGTCAATGGCTATTGAAGGCTGCAGACATATGTAGGATCTGTCCACGACTACAGAAGTCTGCTGACACAAAGTAGTGCCAGCGATCAGAATAGTTGATGCCATATCTGCCTTTTGTTCGTGCTTAGTCTATGGAAGTGAAAAATAGCCGTGGCCATTGGGAATTATGGCCGCAGACACAAGCCGCTAACATATCATGCTTTTGTTAGCTACTTAAACAACTACCTTAAAAAAAGTTGTCAGCAATAAAAAGTCGCGGCCATATGCTTTGTTTTTGTCAATGGTTAATAGCCACTGACATATGTCCTT